>JAFVLL020034685.1:0-55251 GCA_021397915.2 Tor tambroides
GTGGTTATTTACACCTCATATCATATGTAAACACTTGTGTTACCACGGCAACGACTGACGCATTTGAATTGCATTCCAAAGAGATCCGTTATCAGCTCCGCAGTGGAAAACGAAACCATAACTGTACCGGCCGGCTCGGATCGGCGCGGAATGGAACGGTTATGAAAAGAGAACCGTTCAGTGCGATGGTGGAAAAGTGGCTATAGTGTCGATTGTGAAGACTGCCTGTGCGAGTTGAAGAAAAGACCTTCAGGCCAAATACGTTGTTGTGATCGTTACCAGATCTCAGTAATAAAGGCAGTGAGAGTTGGTTACCTTCAAATGACTGTGCCATTAACTGGATCTATTTTCAGATTTAGTTAGCTATTAACAGGTCAACTTTAACTTACTTGCTCTGCAAGGTTTGCTTCACACTTATCAGCCTCGTAGAGAAAAATGGCAAGAAGATGTTTACACTAAGGCTGAAACGATTAGTCGACATTATCAACAACACTGACAATAAATTTTTTTTTATTTTTTTTATTTTTGTTCAATAATCGTTTGATTTCATGTGACCTAATGTAAGGGCCTGCAATAACATGGCTTGACCAGTGTGGCGCTGTAGTGCAAGAGATTCTGGCTACAGTTCAATAGAAGAAGACACGCTTATGAGAAGCACAAACAAACCTGAACCAGCAGAATGTGGGAAAGTTTTACAAAACTACGAACAAAAAAAATGTGGTCTAGTGTAAAGGCCCCGACACTCATGGCGAAGATCTTTTTTTTTTTTTTTTGGTTCGGTTGGGGGTAATAAGTTCGATATAAGCAAGCAGCACTTCACTATTACTATTTAATGACAAAATAAACACAACAAACAGAATTTCAACTTCATTTTCTGTTTTAAAGTAGCTCTATATGTGAATATGTATAGAATATGTACTCAATATTTTTAACAAATTGCAAAAGCTGAATAATAGATTGGCCTACTGATTAATCAGTGAAATAATCAACGATTAGTCGATTAATTGTTCTAATAATCGTTAGATTAATCGATTACTAAAATAATCATTTGTTGCTGCCGTAGTGTCTGCTAGCAAGCACCCCTTGTGGCAAAACTGAATGCAATGCATACTTGCGCAACAGCTTTTTTGGTCCGCAACAACTCACAAAATGCAGTTGCATCTTAATTCAGTCTTTTATGATTATGTATATTTGTTCTGTCTTTTTGTCCTTATTTCGGTGAGCTTCACGTTTAATTGCTGTCAGAATGAGGATTTGGAATACAGGGTGGAAAAGGAGAGGCAGTTGAATCTGTCAAGCTGTTTATATTCTTAATTAGTGAGCAAGTTTTCAGCCACAACAGTTAGTAGTTCTTTAGAGGATGAAGAAGCAGAAAAAAACGACATCAGATTAGGTTGTAATATGAACCAGCTTCGTCTTTTGAAAAACACTGTGCCTTATCTTGAAGTGGTGTAACCTTGATGGTGGAACAGTATTAAAAAAATAGAAAAGAAACAAAAAGCCCACAAAGTGACCTTGACCTGAGGATAAAGAAATGTGCTAGATTAATTCAGTCTTTAGACTAAATTAGACAATCTTTGAGATCAAGACACTGATTTGTTTCTTCACACTTAATTCACAGAAATACTGCAGTTGCTACTGTTGGCCTTGTTAACAGCTGAGCTGGTGGCCATTTTGTGTTATTGCAGTGCAAAGTCTGAAATGGGAGAATGGGGGAGGGGCTCTTAAAGAGACTTTGCTGAAGTCTGGCTCTCAGTGGTAGCTGCAGTGTGCATGCTTCACTGCCGTTGTGCCGTGTTTGGTTCTAGTCATTCTATAGGAATTTTAAGCTCTAGTTCATGAAATATGTTCCAATTCATGCACGTGTTTCACACTTTTGTGAGTTTTGAAAGTAATATTTTATTGCTCAGAAAATGAAAATAATTGATTATTTTAAAATGTGTCACATTTTATAATTAAATTTTAATATGGTAGATCAGATGGTTAGTTTTTGTATATTTTACCAGTAACCTTCAATCTCTGGCCGATACACGAGAGCTTTATGACAGCCAATAACTGAACTAGTCTAAACTGGTTTCAGCCAGTTTCATCCAGTCATATCTGTGAGTAGCTGGCTGAGCGTACAGTAGCACTGAAAAATGATAACTGTTTTCTTGCACATTGTTGATTATTTTATTTTTTTTAGATTGTAAAGTATTTAACCAACAATTCTCTCTGTTTTAATATATCTTAGATTTTATTTTTGTCATGGATTAGCTCCAAATGCTTCTGCTCCCCTGAAATTTTAAAAATGGTATATTCCACTTCCAGACATGTATGTTTCTTCTTCGGTCTCAGTCAGGACTGGAGTGGGGGTTTGGTTATGTTAGCAGCAGATTTTTTTTACATTGTCTCAATTTGTCGCAATTTTTATAATATGCAGTATTATGTATTGAAAACTAAGCCTTTAAGACTCTTGTGAACAAAATGAGTTATTTTTATAATGCACTAGCAAATATCAAAGCACTGACTTTACATTTATATTTATTCATTTAGCAGGTACTTTTATTAGCAGCTTAGTGCATTTGATCGCAGCTAAAGTGCATGGGGAATCGAGAGCAAAATATATTGTACTATTATTCTCTCCAAACATAGAATACATAGAACATAGAATAATTCTGACACTAGGCCTCATAGTTGTTTCTTAATTTAGCTTTCTAAAGTGTATGCAATTTCATTTTACACCCTGATGATATACAACCTTTTATTAATTGTTGCCCATCATAACTGCAATATATTAAGTCCATGTTTTAATTTATTTTCAAGTGGCAAAAGTAGTTGTAACAAATGATTTAAATTAATAGCTGCTGTTAGCCTTAAATATAGAAATGATAGAATAATATCCTTTTAATATTTATTTAATCAGCAATGTTTGGTCATGCAAAAATGCAAAAAATCTCTGTGCATATTTTTTTTCCTCTGTCATCATTCAGTTTAGACTGCAAGCTCATAGCTAGGCAAAAAATAAAACCCTTTGTTGTAGCGCGGTAGATTTAGTAGAGGTGCATTGTTGCTTCTAACTAGCAGTGCAGGAAACACTGTGGCTAACTGTGCAGGGTAAAACATGCGTGTGAGCATCCATCCAGAGAGGTAGCCAAAAACATCAAACCGCTGGATGCATTAAATGTTGAATATTGCATGGAGAATTGCATTGCTAATGTTTTTCAAAATTTCCTATGAATCCTCTTTGGTGTTTTTGCATACCCTGTTCTTCTATCAAAGTTATGAGAATGTGTTTATATTCACAGTATGATTTTGTAGCGATCCAACGGCTTGGATGCTAATGGCGGAGATTTTAAATAGCTGTCGTGTTCTTTCTTCCATTTAATAGGAAGTTTTGTCACCAAATCCCATTTTAAATAATAGTACGATCCATGCTTGTCCTTCCTACCATTTTGACTGTGCTCGTTCTGCAGCAGTGGGGGAGGGGTGAGTGTTCTCACTTCCATGAGTTTTGCCCCACTAATATTTAAGTACTTATTTCTGTTTCTCATCTGTTACTTAATTCGTGTTTTCGTACTTGGAAACACAAGAGTTTGTTTAATCATGTAGGTTTGGCAGGCTATTCTGGTCACTGAGGACAGTTTATTGTGTCAGTCTGGTTTTGCAGGATACAGTAGGGATCCAGAATATTGTTTATTGGTGTAGAAGGCAACATGTTTTAAAGACGCCTCTGCAAACATGGTAGAGTCCAAGCTATGCTCCCCTCCCCCTTCCATGTACTCTTTGTGTGCTCCTTAAGGTAGACATGCTTGAGTTCTCTCACGACTAATCATGAGCTACGCTTGAAAACCGCTGCATTACTGACTCATTTCCACAATTAATTGTATTTTTAGATCAACAAATTTTTGTGTCTATATGTGGGCATATTTGTTAAAGGTGAGGGGCACTAATTGGAGAAGATGCTGATCACCTCAATGCTAATTTTTTTTTTATGCGATGTATTGTCAAGTATGGTGACCCATACTTGAAATTTAACCCATCCAAGTGCATGCACACAGTAGTGAACATACACCTGGAGCAGTGGGCAGCCATTGTTCCAGCACCCGGGGAGCAATTAGGGGTTCAGTGCCTTGCTCAAGGGCACCTCAGTCATGGTATCGAAGGTGGTGAGAGTGCTGTTCATTCACAATCCCCACCTTCAATTCTTGCTGGTGCGGGAATCGAACCGGCGCCCTTCTGGTTACAAGCCCAACTCTCTAACCATTAGGCCACGACTGCCTTAATTGGCAGATATGTCTGAGTAAGTGGACCCCAGATGGAAATGACAAGTAGTTGACACTTGTTTGGAACTCAGGCAGTTGTAACGTCCAAGTTAGCAGTGTCTCCCCCTCTCAGTCCTTGTATAATGGTATTATACAAGTCTAATGGTATGATCCAAACTCTCCCAGTAATTTTCTGTTGTCTGCTCTGCTGAGTATCAAGAGGGTGGAGCTACACTGCAGTGTGACTGTGCTCTAGAACTAATTTCAGCTGGTTTGATATTTTGAGACCAGATTTATATTGAAACAGTTCTCAGTTTCAATTCTGTTTCACATCATGTCAACTGTAAAGTAAATTTAGTAAGGAGAAAAGTAAAACCTGAATAAGTAAACATTTTTATTTTCTTTCTAACACTTGTTTTTTTAATCTCTTGCAGTTGTGTGTATGCACATAGTACTACTCATTTTTCAGTGTAAAGTATGGTAGTGTATTTATTAATAGAAATTAGTAGAATTAAAGAGTAGCACCCCTGTAAAATCCATGGTACAGCCCTATCCCTAGCCCTGCCCCTCCCCCACCTCTGTTTAGTTTTACTGCTAGACCCTTGATCGCACGGAGGCTAGTCACGCTTGCAGATTTCTCCTCCAAGCAGAAAGTGGCCTGCATTTGAGGATAACAGTGTAAGCTCCCAGCTCTCTGTCTTCCTGTCCGTGTTTATTTATTTGTCTTTTCGTTAGTTTCTGTCTGTGAAAGAATTTAACTATACAAAATATATTAAATGAACTAAATGTAATATTATCGCAGTGAGTGGGGTGCTTGCGATTTACTTAGCATTAGCGTGAAAGTGTTAGCCAAGGATGATGCATGTTTAGCTATGTTATGTCTTTGCTAGCATGTACTGAAATCAGTAGATGGGTTTTTAATTAGTTGATTTTGGAAGATGTGTTTCAGGTGTACTTAATCTTGCTTCTGAAGATTTTCCTTTCAGCAGCGGTTTGGTCCAACCTCCCTTAGCACACCTGCTGGTAATTTACAAGATCCTAAGGATCTTGATTAGCTGCCTTGTGTACTTGTTTAGAGGCCGAAATAAACTCTAGTCTACACAAAGAATTGAGTGGAATTGAGCACTCCTGTGTTACACCTTGTCTGTACTGAAAGCGGTAATGCTGCACATGGGGTTGCCACCTTCAGCGAGCCAAAATAAGGGAACCCCATTCAGCGAGGAACTCATAGCTCCACAATACACCATGAGAAAACATGCTCATATATGTAAATTATTTATTCTTATTAGTCTTTTTTTGACAGTTCTGCAGCTGTTACCTGGATGAGATTAATTTTAATTAATTTTTTTTATTCATTTGCTTAAATTAGGACTACATTAAATCTAAATCATTTATATTTAATTAAATAATTAGAAATAATTTAAACCATTTTTTAAAACTTTTTAAAAATGTTTATGACATGCTTATTATGTATATATTTATGGTTAATATAAATGATACATTAATAAATAGGGTCTAACATTAATTATGATCTATTAATTCTTCTGTCTAATAATGTCTAAAATATAATAATGATGTCTATCAGACTCTAACAGACTATCCAAATTTTAATAAAACAATAGGGTTATGCCTTTAGAAGCATGGATGTGTCTGTCACTTTAAAGGTATGGTTCACCCAAAAATGAAAATTCTGTCATAATTTACCCAGGTTGTTCAAAACCTGCAAGTTCTTTCTTCTGTTGAACACAAAAGAAGCTACTTTGAAGAATGTGGGTAACTAAACAGCTGCTGGTCCTCAGTAACTTCTCCTCAGTAAAGTCAGTGGGGACCAAAAACTGTTTGGTTACCCACATACTTTTATGTTCAATAAAAGAAAGGAATTATTACAGGTTTGGAACAGCTTGTGGGAGTGTAAACGATGACAATTTTCATTTTTGGTGAACTATCCCTTTAAGTCAGACAGTCCACCGCAAATGCTTCTCTGCAAACTGCGCGTTCATCGTTAGTTACAGGACAGACGCATTGATAACTTTCCCGGTCAGCTCTACATCTTGAGAGTCTTAATTGTGCTCAAAGGGCGGACGTGAGCTCCTTGATGTTTTAAACCGCACAGGTTTAGCGCATGCTGCGCTTTGGCGCGCGTTCTGGAGACTCCATCATCGCCATGGAAACAAAGATGCCAAGATGAGCTTCTCTAACTTATGAAATTGATTTCATTATAATTCCTATTAGCATTATAAACGGTGCAAAATACTTATTTGATTTAGCTTGTTGGCCTTTGTAAAATACGGGACAAACCGCGTCCCGTATTGATTTGATACGGGATGCATCGTTTTACCTTTAAATACGGGACGATTCCATATTTTAAGGGGCGGGTGGCAACCCTAGCTGCACATCACTTTAAAATGTTTGTTAACTATCATTCAATTAGCTGTAAACTGAAAACTAGTAAAGTAACAATAAAGTAAACGACTTGCAATGATAATCACTGATATAAAATTTGACTTGAGTTAATTTAAATAATGAAAGAAATTACACATTGTTAATATTGTTTCAGCTGTATACATATAGTGAGAAAAAGAGAGAACAGACTAGAAAATTCAACTCAGAAAGGTTCAGACGTTAAATATTAAATCACAATTCATATTAATGAATAAAATCATATTTAGGATGAACAGGGGAACAAGTGGCTGGAGTAGCTGTGTAGCTCAGCATACATAAAAATGGGGTGTTTGTCAATTGAAGGCATCAGGTGCTTTGTTGATTATAATGAGAGTCATCAAGTTTTGAGCCGACGTGCCGCTTGTAAATGTTGTTAGGACGTGGCTTTTTTGGTTAACAGTATTTTTGAGTCTGCATGACCAATGGAGCAGTTAATGTCCAGAGACATTGCTGCTACTCCATAACTGTCACTCGCTGAGCACAAGGTGTTGAAGATGAGGAAACATGCATGGACTGAAGAGACAACCCTTTAAAACTGCTCCAATGCAGAAGGATGAAGCATGATCTGAAGAATCCCAAGGAGCAACCCGCACCTGACGTGTCAATGGAAACCATCTGTGTTATCCAGAAGACAAAAGACCACCTCTATCACATGATGTCATTTGGTGAGATGACAAAGCTTGAATGATTGAACACACTGTGTTCCCTCTGTAGAACCTTGATAATCCAGCGTGACTGTAAAATTCAGTTCAATTTTAAAAGCAAGAAATTCAGCTCCTGGACAAACTGCTGGACATATCTTGACACGAGGAACCAGAAAAGCCAGATGTGAAGAAACATGCTACATGCAAGCTAAACACCACATAAAGCAGCCCTGAACCTCAGCCACTTTATTTTAATTTTGGAATTTCTTCCTGTGATTCTTCCTGCTGAGCTGGTGGCCATGTTGTGTTATTGCAGTGCAGATCAGCAAGTGTAAAATGGCAGAGCGGGGGAAGGGTTCTTAAAGAGATCTCGATGTAAGTCTGGTAAGTGGTAGCTACAGTGTGCACAGTTTACTGTTGTTGTGCCGTGTTTGGTTCCAGTCATTCTAGAAGGATTTTAGGCTTTAATCTATGAAATGTTTTCATGGATTTCATACACTTGTATGATAATTCTGATTTTAAAAGTAGTAATACATTATACAACAAGGATATTCTAGATTAGTTTAGTATAAAATTAAACCTGGTAGCTTGATCCTGTAGTTAGTTTGCGTATGTTACCAGAAACCCAGTTTAGACCGACACACGAGAGAGATCTATGACATACAACTCACAGCTAAGCCAGTCTGAACCGGTTTCAGCTAGTTTCTGCAGGTCGCATCTGTCATTAGCTGGCTGTGCATACAGTAGTATTACAAGAGGAAAGCTGTTTTTTTTCCCCCCTAAAGGAAGTCATTGAATTATTAGATTTTAAGAAGAATTCATGTTATGTTTGTATCCATTTCACAAGCAGCCCTCTCTAATACTACTTTGTGTTTTATGTTTGGCATGGATTAGCTCCTCTTAATGTTTCTGTTGCCATGTAATTTAGAAAATGGTATATTCCACTGGGTATCTGCGATTTTGCTTAGGTGTCTTCCTTCTCAGTCAGGATTGGGGGAGGATCTTAGCAAATCTTGTTTTTTGTGTTGACAGCAAATCATTTTGCAGTAGTGTCTCAACTGTCATTACAGTTTTAGGTATCTGTTTTTTTTTTCCTGTATCTGTGTATTTTATTTCGCGCTTACAAATACCACACAACATTTACATTATATTTGTTTTTATTCATTTAGATGTTTTTCTTAAAAGCAACTTGCAGTTATAAATAATTTAAATGCAAATGCTTAAGGAGCCAACAAAAATATTAGCAGTCCCACAATACTTAATTTCAAAAATAAATAAATGTATAAATAAAATTTTTAATAATGCAAAATCAGAGACCAATAAAAAATATACCAGTATTATCCAAAACGTCAAGTAGTTCTGGCATTCTTATTTCCTCATACTTTAGCAACAACTTTAGATCTTCTAAAAAGAAATCTCTTCATTTTACACCGTTTTTTTTTGTTGTTTTTTTTAATGTCCAAGTGACAAATAAGGGAAAAAAAATAAAATTTGGATTGCTAACAATATAACTGACCTAAATAGCTGCTTTTAGTTAAAGTAGAAAGACTTGTGCGCTGCTGTAGTTTGCTTTTTTTTTTCTTCTTTTTTTTAAAAAATTTTTCTTGGTGTAGCTAGATCAGCAGTGTTCGAATTATTCATGAATACTGTGTCAACAGCGCAATGAGCTCGTACACTTTGGTTTTTCTGGACAAATATAATCCCAACAGCAGTAATTATGAATATTCTTTAAAAATAAAATTCAACTGGCCACTTTTCAAAGGCAAAGATTTTGATATTTATGTTTTGACTTTAAAAATTGTAAACCGTAATCACCTGGCTAATGTAAAATAATAGTGAGTGAGCTGGCATCTGCTCCAGTATCATTTACTAGTACTGAGATGCCCAAACAGAACTTGCTATTGAATGTCATGTGAAGTTTTAGCCAATTCCATTCTCTGTGAATTCTAAGTCGAACATGTCTAAAATGACAGTGAGTCATTAAGTCAGATGTTAATTCAGCGAGTGAGTCATTAGACTGATTCAACCTGATATTTCAAGTTTGAAACAAAAATGTTTGATTCATTACAAATAACCAGCACATAGTCATTCGTTCACAAATGACACTTCAATGTCTCCCATGCAGTCAGCGGGAACCATGCAGTAGAAAGATGTTCATTTTGTTTTCTTGTGTTTCTCAGTTCTTGGTCTTTCTCATCACATTCACTTAAGATTGTGAGCTTAAACTCAGCTCAACTATATTTTTTCCTGCCGTAGTGCTGTAGATTCAGCAGCAGCGTGTTGCTGCCTCTGATTAGCGGTGCAGAAAAATCTGTGACTACTTATACAGGGTAAAATAAGCATGTGGGGCTTCATCCATAGAAATCAAAAAACACCAAGCCTTTGGTTACACTGTGTCCTAAACTTGTATAAAGAACAAAGCGCAGAAATGAATAAGCATTTAGGCAGAAATTTACAGAGATTTCAAAGAATACCTTTTGCCATCTGTAAATTCGTACTACTGAAAAGGCTCAGAACTCGCTTCTAAAGCTGAATTCTGATTATTGAAACTAATGTGGTGACCAATCTGACTAGCAGTTCAAACTAGCAGGAATTACCAAATTCCAGGTTGAGATGAAAGTTGGCATATGCCTCCATTCAGATTTAAACGGATATAATCTGTGAATGCAGTGACACACTATAACTTAATTGTGATTGCATGTAAATTTAGGCAGATTTAACGTGTTCTTCCTTGTATGCAAAGTACCATGAATTTTCACACCCCTCTTTTTAGAAATAGTATATTCCTTGCCTATTGCTTTCTACAGTTTTGACTGCATGTTATGCAGCAGTGGGGGAGGGTAGAGCATTCTCTCACTTCCATGATTTTTATCCCCACTAAAATTTGACCGCTTGATTTTGTTCTATACATCATTATTTTTGTGCCCTTTTTTCACAGTGCATAATTTAATAGAAAGCAGTTGCAGTTGTTTTGTAGAGTTTGTCTTGGCTTGTTCAGTCATGCCAAGGTCTTGCAAACTGTTCTGGTCACAGTTTTGTTTCATGTTGTTTCTGAAAGATATGATGGTTAGGGTTAAGTAATATAATCTTTAAATTTTTTTTAGTTTTTTTAATAGTGTCCAAGATAAAATGTTTTATAAAAAAAGACAAGCACAAACATGGTAGAGTCCAACCAGCGCTCCCCTCCCCCTCCATGTACTCTTTGTGTGCTCCTTGAGGTAAGGTGCCTAGATGTGCTTGAGTCACGACTAATCATGGGCTACGCTTGAGAACCGCCGCATTACAGGTTCATATCCCAAATTACTTGTATTTTTTTTTATTTAAAAAAATATTACTGTGTATATATTTTCGCTCCGAGCTGGCTCTGATTGGTACACCTCACTGCTGTTTGTCAGACATAAAAACCCTCTGATTAGTTGGACCTCAAATGGAAATGACCTGTAGTTAGTGTCTGTTTGGAACTCGGTCAGTTGCAATGTCCAAGTTAGCAGTGTCTCTCCCTCTCAGTCCGTACAATGGTATGATCCGTACTCTCCAGTACTTTTCCATTGTCTGCTCTGCCTTGGTACTTTGCAGCAAGAGGGTGGAGCTAGACTGCAGTGTGACTGTGCTCTAGAACTAATTTCAGCTAGTTTAATATGTTGAGGCCTAATGTATGTTTCAACAGTTTTCAGTTTCCACTGTTTCAAAACAAGGCAAACCATTTATCCAAGCTAATTTAGAAAGAAAAAAATAAAAGTAAACCATCAATAAAAAATGAGTTAAGAGAACAATCATGTTTCACTGCTTTAGAGTTATGTTTGTACATAGTACAGCTCATTAGTCAGTGTCAAACATTGTATAGTAGTGTATTTATTAACATGAATAAAAGTAGCACCCCTGTTAAATCCATGGTACAGCCCTAGCTCTGCCCCTCCCCCACCTCTGCTCAGTTTTACTGCTAGGCTCTTGATCGCACGGAGGCTAGTCACGCTTGCAGATTTCTCCTCCTAGCAGAAGGTGGCCTGCATTTGAGGATAGCAGTGTAAGCCCCCAGCTCTCTGTCTTCCTGTCCTTTTGCTTTTTCATTAGTATCTTTCAGTGAATATGTGGTTTCTTTTACTAGATTGCATTAAATGTATGTGATTTATCGCAGTGAGAAGTGTTTGCGATTTTTGTTTTCATTAGCGGAAAAGTGCTAGCATTTTTTTTATTTTTATTTTTTTAAGAGAATGCGTATTTGCCTACATAACATGTTGATGAGTGTCAAACATATGTGCTATGTTGATTGTTAACCAGTTTATTTAGGCATGTATAATGTGGTTCAGGGGTACTCAGTCCTGAGATTTTCCTTTAGGTCCATCTCTCTTTTAACTAATTTCACCTGTAATGGTAATTTACAGGTGATCCTGAGGAGCATGATTAGCTGGTTCAGGTCCTTTTTTGGAACCAATCAGAATCTTCAAAACCAAATCTGCACAAAGGTAAATCTTTAGTAGGATTGAGCACCCTTGTGGTAGAGCTAACATACTTGGTATAACTTTCTAGATATAATAGATTAGCCTACCCATGCATAATTAATGTCTAGAGATGTTGCTGCTGTTCTTTAACCGACTCGTCAAGCCCGAGGTGTTGAAGACGAAGAACACCTTCCCTGCATGGATTGAAGAGTACCTATAAAAGCGGAGAACTCCGGTACGCCAGAATGAAGCAGAACCAGAAGATAATATAGCTCAGAGGACGTGTAAATTGAAACATTTTTACACTGCCCAGAAGACAGAAGACGTCAAGGCCACCTCTGTGTTATTACATCAGGTTATTCTGTGGGATCCAAAGCCTTGGTTGATAGAAGACATCCTGATGAAATTTCACGGCCTTCATGAGGGTGGATTGAAAGCTGAATTTTTTACGCAAAAAAAAAAAACGCTGCTTGGAAGCAACTTCGATGTTAGGAACCAGAGAGAGTCAAACCCATGTTCTGTGCAAGTTGGCTAAATGAGACAAGCCACTTCATTTAAATTTTATCGCCTATTCTGGTTTACGTCACACGGATAGTGTTAAACAGTTGTTTAGCTTGCCAGAAGTCGAGCTGGTGGCCATTTTGTGTTACTGCAGTGTAGAGCCGCGAGTGTAAAATGGCAGAGTGGAGGAGGGGCTCTTAAAGCAATCTCGCTGTAAGTCTGGCTCTGAGCGGTAGCTGCAGTGTGTGCACGCTTTGCTGCTGTCGTGCCGCATATGGTTCCTGTCATTCTACAGGAGTTTAAGCTCCATTGCCTGGAATATTTTCCATTTCACGCACATGAACAACAGTTTTGCAGGGTTTTGAAAGTGTTATTGAGCAAAGTTTAAATAGGAAACACAAAAACCAGTTCATTTATAAAGTAAAATTGACAGCTTAATCTGCTGATTAGAGTTTAGTTATTTTACCAGAAACCTCCAAGTGATTTTAGACACATGAGAGAGAGATCCATGAGGTGTAAACTCGTCTCAACTGGTTTCAGCCTGTTACTGCCAGTCGTGTCTCTTATTAGCTGGCTGTGAATAAAGTAGTTGTTAGAGGAAGCTGTTTTTATACAAACACTTGTTGTGACTGAGGGTTTTCAAGATGGATTCAGGTGTTATTATTTCACCAGTGGCACTGTAAATATTACATATTCCGTCTGCACTTGAACTTGCGCTACATTCTCATAGGAACTGGTGAACATACTTAGGAAATTGCTTTTAAGGCATGATGTGGTTTTAAGTGATTTTGTTCAGAATAAAATCCTCTTTTTCACTAGTGAAGGGAGTTTATTTTGTGCTAATATAGTATAATAAAGAGCAAAGGATGAACATTTGGTGTGCAACCAATGCTTTATGAAATGTAGTTTGGTCTCATTAAAACATGTTTCATAAAGCTATATCAGATCAGTTTTTGTAATGAAATTTTAACGATAGATGTTAGGGTCTTGTGAACAAAATATTTTTAACTGTGCAATAGAAATATAATTATCTTAATATCTTATGCTACTACATTTAATTAGCATAAAACGCAAGAAAATAGACATATGTACCCAACAATATTAGCAGTGCTGTAATAAGAAATTTAAAATACCATAAAAGTTATAGCAGTGTAAAATATGTAGTATAAAGATAAAGCTAGTGCAAAACCATAGAGAGCAATGAAAACAGTAGAGTGAGTGAATCTCATTTTACACCCTGACAGCATACAGTTTCTTTATCGTTCTCATCAAAGCTGCAGTATTATGCTCATTTTTTTATTCCCATGTGACTATACTTTATGAAAAGTCGCCATATGAAAATGCAGAGCTTCAAATCTTTAAGATTAACATATTGGTGTTCAGCCGCATTCAAGGCCTTCATCAGACATTAGGGACGTCGGTATAATATTACATGAATTTTTGAATTATTTTAAGTAGTCACAGACTTCCTTGTATTCAAAGTTCTGCATCTCCACACCCCTTTTAGTTATCGTACGATCCACGTCTGTCTTTTTTTACCGTTATGACTGCACATTCTTCAGCAGTGGGGGAGAGTGAGTGTTCTCACTGCATGAGTTTCACCCCCAGTAAAATTTAAGAACTTCTTTCCTTTTCCCACTTCACACTTTTTGTGTGTGTGTTTGATTTCTCTCCATAGTTTCATGGAATGTGTTTGTAGTGGTCTTTCAAAGTTTAAAGACTGTTTTCTGCTGTAGAAGTCAACACGTTTGCATGCATGGTAGATTTCGAGCAACTCTTTCCCTTCCATTCACACTTGGGCTGTTCCTTCAGGTGAGACGACTAGTCGTGCTTGTGTTCTCTCATGATCATAGGATGAACCTGAGAAGTATTAGGTTCTTTGTGTGTGTATCAATGCACTTTTATTGATTGTGGATGGTGCCAAAAAGGGACATTTACCAGCTCTGTGCAGGAGACGCGTATCTGGTGCACACAACTAGATTTTAACGCCAAACGATCTATTTGTCCACTCCTTGTGATGACAAAACAAAATGACATCTAATTAGATTAGTATGTGGTTTTCTCGGTTTGCACATTCTCTTGACCTTGCAGTTTATTTGCACAATACTGCTGAAAGTCGTGGGTCTAAGAACGCAAACCTTGTGTTGTCAAGACTTCCATGCTGCTTTTCCAGGCAGCATCATTTTTTTTAATATCCGTGTGGATCTTGAGGGATTTGTCATATCAGAGGTTTCTGAAAATGGGTGGAGCTACCCGATGATATGCATAAAAATGGAAACCAAGAGATGGGCAAAAGGCAGTGTCACTTGTCATAGCTAGGACAGAAGCGCAGATTAATGTGGAAGAGTGCTTTGGTCATGTGGAAGAGTGCTTTGGTCGTGTCGCGTCTGGTTAGGAAACTGTGTCAGACCTCTGAGCATGTGGAAACTCATCAGTATTTACTGTCTGTCAGGAACTCAATCAGTTGCAACATAAAGGGCTTTACAAGATCTGTAAAATCTGTTGTTCAATATTTTGCTGTTTAATTTCTGTTTAGACTTCTTTGAAAATTGACAGTCATTTGAACTAGAATTGATTTGTTTAGATAAGGAAGGTCCTCTGCTTTGTTCTCATGGACTGAATGTAGGATTTTTATGGCCTTCTTGTCACTTTTATTAATAGGCACAGTAGAGAGGTGACAGGAAAAGATGTTGAAAACAGGAGATCAAAAAATGTGATGAGCCGGATTAGTATGTGCATCGCCCGCATGAACGCTAGAGTTAAATGTGTTGGAGCACATACACTAACAGCTACATCTAATAAAATTTGTGACCCTGGACCACAAAACCAGTCTTAAGTCGCTGGGGTATATTTTTAGCAATAGCCAAAAATACATTGTATGGGTCAAAATTATCCATTTTTCTTTTATGCCAAAAATCATTAGCATATTAAGTAAAGATCATGTTCCATGAAGATATTTAGTGAATTTCCTACCATAAATATATCAAAACTTAATTTGATTAGTAATATGCATTGCTAAGAACTTCATTTGGACAACTTTAAAGGCGATTTTCTCAGTATTTTGATTTTTTTGCACCCTCAGATTCCAGATTTTCAAATAGTTGTATCTCAGCCAAATATTGTCCTATCTTAACAACATACATCAATGGAAAGCTTATTTATTCAGCTTTCAGATGATATATAAATCTCAATTTCGAAAAATTGACACTTATGACTGGTTTTGTGGTCCAGGGTCACATTTAGGCTGGTTTTCAGGATAGTTTTACAAATGATCCTTTACTAGGAAAAGAATAGATCATTAGGGATTTATTCCCACTTAATCAACTTGGCTTTGGGAATAACTCACAAGAAAATCCAAAATTTAGGCAGAATAAATGATGCGTTTTCATGTGATTTATTAGATTTGATTTTGCATGGTTGTGAAAGTTCGAATTTCTGCACAACGGTTTGAAATGTTCATGAGCTGAGACGGATTCAATGTGACTCACCTCTTTTTGTAAAGAAGGAATGATCAGAAGTGATTAGATATGCTAAACATGCATAATTGTCTGGCACTGTACATTGAAGATGGTGACTATAGCTCGTTTTGTTGTCAAAAGTTGTTTACATTTGTATGTGACAGCATTTTGACATTTCACCTCATTATAATCCTGTTCTGTGCAACAGCACAGCTACTGCAAAAAGACGTTTGTGCTGTATAGAGATTCATGCTACTGGGTTATTCATTGAAAAATATGGACTGCATATAGGCAAATTGTCACTTGGTGTATTTTTAAAATGCAGAGCAGATTCAGTTTTGCTGTGCGCCCTCTTGAGTTGACACGTAGCGGTGCACAAGACACCCTTCTTCTGTTAAAATGGTACGATCCACATCGCAGTAATTTTCCACCCTGTTTTCTCTGTGCCTGCAGCAGTGGGGGAGGGGGCAGTTTTTGCTTTTCAGCACATGGCAGTTTTTCTTTCTTGCTGCTGAGGTTTTTATTCTTTATGTTCTTTATTTTCCTCTGATTTCTAAAGGTTTTTGGTTGAATGTCATATTTTGGAGCACTGTCTTCAGTCGCAGGTTTTAGAATACCGCTGGTCGATCAGTGAGCTTCTATGAGGTGATGAATCATCTCACAGTCTCATCATGAGTCAGAAAGTGACCTTTTGTTTCAAATAACGCTGTACTGTTGGTTGTAACGCTACAATTGTGTGTAGCTACACTGTTTTTTTTATTCTGGTTACAGCCAACACCTTACAAAGAATGTGCTCCGCCTCTCCACACGAGATCCCTTCCCCCTCCCGTTCTCTCTGTTCCTCTTTTCTGTGTTGTGTGCGCTTTGAGCTAGTTGGGAACTAGGCATGCTCCTGTTTTCGCGCTCACTGCTAATCAAGGCCTACTCTTGAAGACTACACCTCAAGGTTGTTTTCGAGCTGTTTTGGTTCTTGACAACTAATTTTTTTTTTTTAATTCACATTCATATTTAATAGTGTTTGCTCAAGATTAATGGACTTTTTGGTGGATGTTTATTTTTTTTTAACAAATTCTTGACGATTTTTCATGTTTCGCGTTATCGTGGACGTTGATATTTTTGCTAAATTTTTTTTTTTTTTTTTTTTTTTTTGCGTTTGTTTTGGCTGTTAGTGAAAATTTTGCAATTCTGACATGATTGGGATCATGTATTTTAAATTCGACTAGGAAGTTTGATTTGATGCTTTGGGTTTTCGCATTAGGAAGTGCCGATTGCGTGTAATCCGTAAACGAGCGTGATTCTTTGCGATTGTTTTCAGATTTAATGCTTTTTGCTAGGAACTTTTGTGATTTTACTTATTTTAGACTTAATGGTTGCTTATTTTAATAATTTTTGTCAGCTTACCATCAACATTATTTCAGGTATCAGGCAGGTGTCTACCTTGTACCGACTTGTTTTCAAGATGAAGTACCGTGTTCTGTTATTTTGTGAACAATTCTTTATTAGCAATCTGCAAGAGGTTATGTTTCTGAAACCAGCTTTGGTTGAAAGTGACAACAGATTCTGTGGATTCAGGTCTGAGCCTCAGGAGGAGTAATGTAGACCTGAGCCTGGCTTTACACCGCGGCTCTGGCGACCATTTTGCAATGAGCGGCAACCTCTGCGTCTATGTTTACAGACAGGGTGGGGGAGGGCCACAGTGAGCCTGTGCGCGGTGATCAACATTAGAAGAACAAGCTTTCCAGAAGCTAGCAGCCATTTTTATAAAATGAATGTCCTTTTTATGGACATAAAACTGAGGAGATGGAGGGATACAGAGATGCATTTTATTACTGTTTAGTTTTTGTCACACATTTTGTCTGTTCTTTTTGGGTTGATGACATGTTGGAATATGTAAACTTGACGGCTTCTTTTGTGTCTTGTACAGTCTAGTCACCTGTCTTGCTCCTGACTCAGCAGTTTGTGGTATTTAGGATGGCAAATTAGTCAAAAGCTATAAAAACTTCAATTGAATTGCGTAAAAGTCTTTTTCGTAGTTGTCATGGATACCAGACCTCAGAGGAATGGCTGTTGACAGGAAGTAAAAGGTGTTGCAAATGGTCCAGGAGGACGAGATTTTGGTATAGAAGCCACGTCATTCACACCTGCCAGGATGATTGTTAATGTAGCAGTGCAGCAGCAATCCGGCGTCCTGTGGATTTATGCTTGCAGCTCTATGCAAGATATTTTTATGTGAAGTGAAGTGTAGTAAAACAAAGCAGCTGAGATGAGAATAACTAAAGTAAAGTTGATGTGAAGCATTAGAATGAAATCAAGACCGATTAATTGTTTGGATCCAGGAAGGTGCTTTGATGTTAATTTCAATGCTAGCAACTTGATCAACTCTTATTCATTGGAGTATTGAGGAATACAGGAAACTGTATTTAGTTTAATATGTCTAATATTTAGTTGAGCTTTACTGTACGTTGATTTATCTCTGTTTGGTCTTCCCTGAGAGGTGTCATTTTCAGAAAAGTTGTAGCATTTGAGGCTAAAGTACCAATATTTTCAGACTTGACTATATTTTTTTGTGTATCAGATAATGAGCTTTTAATTAAGGACTATGCCAGGTGGCTATTCTTTGTGTACTATTCTAGCTTTGAGAGTGTCTTAATGAGCACTGAAAGAGAACACCATTGTACCGTAATTTATTTTTAAATACCTGTCCTTCTGTAAAATAAGGTATTTTAGATTGCAAATAGGTTTTAATATTACCTTGACTTATCTAAATCACAAATCGCAATGTACTTCGGTACCACATATTGTGTGCACTGATTCGTTTCTAAAATAAGTTATATTATCTACTTGTATTTACAGGATGTCACCAGCTTTGAGGTTTCTTTAGCTGCTGGCTTTGTTTCTCTCTACAGATAATATAATGATATAAAATGTTATTTCTGCACAGCTTCCAATGAGTTTATCATATATGATCTTTGTCATAACATCAGGCTGCAGATTCAGCATGGATTGTAAGCCATACAGATAAAACTGAGGAAATATGTCGACTACGTTACTAGATAATCAAGAACATAACTACTGGGTTATGATTGCATAACATTTTGAGAGCAACTTATTAATTAAAACATGAGGGAGCTGTACTAAAAAGGAACTGAAGGATGTTTGGATCAGGTTTTCAGTTGAAGAACTAATAGTTAAATACATCTAAGTCATGTAGCAGAAATGAGTGCAAATGAATTTATTAACTACATTTCAAACCTAATATTTAAATTTTTATTTTTTTAGGATCCTCAAGCGACTGGCTGCCAAATCCATGAACAGGAAAGTACGAGACTTCACAGAAGCCTGGTGAGAAAAACTAATGTCTTTTTGTCATTAACACTGAGACAGAAGTACTAGTCTAGTTTAAGTACGATGGTAGCTTTGAAAATCTGCATTATATAATGAACTCCTTGTCGCTAGCAGATTCTGTAGAGTGCAGCTCTTATTGGCTTAGAATTGCACCAATCAGCTTGAGGGGGTGGACACAAAGTCTGCTCTCTCTCTCTCGGTACTCTGAAATCACATGCACTGGTGACTGTTACGGCCCTACCAACTCGCTAGCTATGTCAATTGAACTGAGGAAGGTTACTGGTTTTTGTTAGGTTCAACTACTTTCACAACAGATGCTAGGTGGTTTGTGGACTTGGTAATCAGAGAGTTGATTCAGCTCAGACTGATAGTGTGGGTAAACAGATCTAAACAGTTTAGTAGATTTACTTTGACAATTTGTTTAGATAGTAGTTGAGGTAAAATCTTAGTATAGGGTTATGGTTACGGTTTTATTACAGTTAAAGAAAGGTACTGTGATCGAGGCCAAGAGAAAATTCTAGAACAGCAGGAAATGCCGTTTAGATGAGTGACAGTGACACCTTGTGGTCACACTTCAGTAAAGGCACTTGTACTTGGTCAGATTAATCAGATGTTTTGAGTACTGGATGGAGTTTAGCTAACTAGCCTGTTTAGGATATAAAACACTTGTTTGACCATATCCTCCCACCGTTTTTCCGCAGGTGAAAATGGAAGTAGCTGTACCAGAGGAGCCGCAGAAGAAAATCTTTCGTGCACGGAAAACGATGAAGATGAGCGATCGGCAACAACTGGAAGCTCTGCACAACACCTTGGCGGCAGCCACCACCTCCTCACGACCTCAGACACCGCTGGTCAACGGAGCCCACACCGAAAAGGAGAAAGAGAAAGTCAAGGAGAAAGACTCGAATCAGAAAGAGGCCGACTTGATGTCACCTGCCCCTGGTTCAGCTCACTGTTCCCCTTCTCCATCTTTCACCCTCTCTCGATCTCCCTCTCCACCCAACACACAAACTACCTCACCTTCTATGGATATTGACGACCCTCTTGTGGCCGCAGAAGAGAAAAAGGAGACAAGCAATAAAAGTTCCTCCTCTTCTCTTTCTGCTTCCCCCTCTGGGTTGCACTGTGATCCGGAGGTTAAAGAAGGATTTCTGTGCTTGAGCGAAGAGGATGAAATCCAAGCAGACAAAGATGAAAAGAAAGACAGTAGTGAGGAGAAGATGAATGTAGATGATGAGAAAGAGGACCAAAAAGACGAAAAAGGCACTTCTGAGAACGCAGGAGGTGAGAATGTCTAGAAACTCAACCTGCCTGCAAACTATGATTTCAGGGAGGTCAGATATTAAATTTTACCCTTGTGTTCCTGTACAACTTATTTGTGGAGACTGTAAAAATGCTAAAAATCAGAGAAGTAAAATATGAGCTTTCCAATTTTTTTTATATTTTTTTTAACCCTCAAATCTTGTAATAGACTTTCAAGCAATTACAGATAAACTAGTAATTTTGAGAGAATTATGAATTATTTTGCAGTCATCAAGTAGAAGGATAATTTACCAAAAATTTAAATTGCCATATTTTCATGTTGTTCCAAACCTGTATGACTTGTTTTCTTAAGAAGTGGAACACTTTTTTTTCTTTTTCTTTTTTTTGCGCAATGAAAGTCAAAGTGATTCAAAAAACATTTGACTCTACTGACTTATTGTATGGACAAAAAAGAGGCAACAGTTTTTCATTATCTTTTGTGTTTTACCGTAGAAAAACTCCAACTGTTTTGGAACAATTTGGATGAGTAAATGAAATGAATTTGTTGAAGGTTGAACTATGCCTTTACACTTACTCTATAGACTCAAAATAGTTTGATCATTTTGAGACTCAAAGTCTACAATTGCTGTTGCTTTGAGATATTTGTTATAGCTCAATAGTATTGACATGAAGTTTGGCATTTGAGCTAACATTCCTAACACCAGTAGCCTAAACCCTTCCTCTGCTTCTACTCAACAGCAGACAACAGTGCCTCTGCTGGTACAAAGAGATCATTGTCCGAGGAGAAAGATGAAGATGACAAAGAAATCAAGGACGAGAGAGACGGAAAACGAGCAAGGCTGGAGGGTGAGGAGCTGGAGGCTCAGCTAGAGCTGAAAATCACGGCCAATGCCGGGAACCGGCATAAACTGGAGAAGGTTTGTTATTATTTATTTTTTGCCTAAATCCTCATCTATATTCAGCCTTTAGTCGCTTACCCTATACAGCGGCGCATTTTCATATAATTGAATGGGATACATAGATACGAATCTTAAATGGATAGTTCATCAAAAACATTAACTTTCTGTCATCATTTACTCACCCTAATGTGGCTTGCTTTCTTCTGTGGAACATAAAAGAATATATTTTGAAGACTTTTTCATCTTTGGAACAGAGATGAAGATGGTGTTCTGAAGAGACACAATTGCTTTAATTTAGGCGTTTATATACACTGAAGCACTGTTATTTATTCTTTATTCTTTTTCTCTCTCTTCTTATTAGATGGTACAGCAGTTGGTGGAGGAACGGTTGCGGGTGCTGCAGTTGACTGTGTTTGACCGAAGCATAAAAGAGCTGAAAGAGAGAGTGGAGAAGATTGACAATGCAACCAAACAACAGAATACGATGCAGCATATTAACACACTACAGGTGAGTTTTGAAGTGTTCAAATACAAGAATTATTGTTATTGTATATCTACAATAGAAACAGTTGAAAGAATGGAACTGTGAAACTTAATACTTAACATCAATAAAACTCTGTTTTCATTTTTAGGCTAAGATTTCCCGGCTGGCCAAAAAGTTTGGTGCTGCTAATCAGGCCTCAGAGAACTCCAAGAGAACTCAAGAGGTAAGAGTGTGAATCGCTGCAAAAACAATTCAGTTGTGCGATTTGGTCAAAATGGTTTGGTGAAAACCATTGTGGGAGTTTATGGAATAAAGATGTAAGCCATTAATGGTCCTTATCCATAAATTCAGTATCCTTTTTAGTGATTGATTGTGAGCAAAATGTGCTTTTGAATGTTTCGTTAAAATGCACTTTGTTTCCTATTAATCAGGCTCATGCTGCCGCCGCTGCTGCTCAGGCCAACAATGCAACCAACATGACTACACCGCAACGGTAAACATATCTGACATGTCAGCCTCTATCTTCACAAGATCACACTCCTCCTCCTCCTCCTTTACATAGAAAAACAATTGAAAAGCACAACTGGATGCAAGCATGCATTTTCTGTGGAAGGCCCTTAAAACTTGATAACATTTTTCCTCATTACTAAAAAAGCTGTAGTAAATAATATTTATATGCTTGTGCTACTGCCATTATTTTAATGATTCCTTACCATTTCTCTTCTTTTACAGTACTGTTAAAACCACAATGGATCCCAAACTGTCCAGTCCAGCCACTGGTTCTAATTCAACTGGTGAGCTTTTTATTCATTTAATTCTTATTTCTGTTAAAGGAGAAGTTCACTTTTAAAAAAACTTTTGCTGATAATTTACTCACCCCCATGTCATCCAAGATGTCCATGTCTTTCTTTCTTCAGTTGAAAAGAAATTAATGTTTTTGACGAAGACATTCCAGGATTTTCCCCCATATAATGGACTCTATTGGGACCCAAACGGTTCAAGGTCCAAATGACAGTTTCAGTGCAGCTTCAAAGGGCTTTAAACGATACTAGATGATGAATAAGGGTCTTATCTAGCGAAACGATCGGTCATTTCCAAAATAAATAAAAAAGTTTAAGTTTTATAAGCCTAAGCTAAGCCTTGCTCTGTTCTGTAGTCACTGCTTGATTGGTAGCGTAGCGTAATACAGCAATTACGTTGAAAAGGTCAAGCTTGGCGCGTGAAGCGTTAATATTAAAACACCCAGGAGATACGCACACAAACGGGCATTTTAAACGATAAACTGACACAAAGACATATGAATATGTGTATATGGTACTCCTTCCGCACATTTGTAAACACTGACACGGTACTTCCGCCTAGGTCAAGCTTGACCTTTTCAACGTAATTGCGTATTACGTGACGTCACCAATTATCAGCAAAAGTTTTTTTAAAAGTGAACTTCTCCTTTAAGACTAGTTCTCGTTTTAACTCTTGAAGTAATGTTTTATTAAACTCAATTTCTTTTTCTTTCTTCGCCCCTCAGCAATCCCAGCCCAGCCCAAACCTCTGTCCACACCGACTACGCCAACCTCCTCGGCGCTAGTTTCTTCTGCACCCATTCTACAGATCATTTCCACAACTACGAGCTCTACTCCCTCATCCACCTCTTTGTCTGGCCAGTCTCAGACAGGCACCCTACTACTAAAGACTGGACCCAGTACAGGGGTCATGACTAGCACCCCAGCAACTTCAGGGGGTCAGTCAGTGTCTATTCAGCCTCTTTTGATTCAGCTGCCTTTAGCGATGGCGAATGGGCAAAGTGGGGCATTGGTTAATACTGCCAGTGGTGTCGGTTTAATACCGGTGTCGTCATTATCTACGGTTAGTAGCAACAATAAGGCAAAGACGACTACACCTGCTACCACCTTCATCCTTCAAAAGCCAGCAGGCAGCGTTGTTTCATCTTCCTCGACTTCATCAGCTCCGGCAGTGTCGTTAGCGAGAGCTGTGTATCCGGGTGGCACAGGGACTGTTAGTTCACCCAGCACAGGGATATCTGTGACAACAGCCCGAACACCTACGCACTGTGCTGCTGTTGTGGGAGTGTCTACAGTGGCCTCTTCTCCAGGAACCACAGGACCCGCGGCCACAGGATCAGCGGCAGCTGCAGCTGGTCCACCACCGGCTTCTGCGCTGGCCTCAAAGACAGGTATGAGAGAACATCTGTCACGCGGCCACTAATGTCAGCTAAATCGAAAGTGCTTGATTTTGTTTTGTAATTTTGTTGGGTTGTTTTTTTCTATTGAGGGATATAACACAGGATGAATGAATATTTAAAGCATGGAATAATACAGTATTAATTAAATACATTGAAATGACATTAGTTCACTGAAAATTCAATTTACTCACCCTCATGTCAATCCAAACCCATAAGACCTTCCTTCATCTTCAGAACACAAATTAAGATATTTTTTGATGAAATCCAAGAGCTTTCTGAGCTCATAGACAGCTACGCAACTGACACATTCAAGGTCCAGAAAGATAGTAAGGACATCGTTAAAATAGTCCATGTAGCACAGAAGAGAAGAAATTGTTGAATAAAGTCGTTATTTTTGCTTTCGTAACGCACAAAAAGTATTCTTGTAGCTTCATAACATTACAGTTGAATGTCACATGGACTATTTTAATGATGTCCTTACTACCTTTCTGGGCTTTGAATGTTTCCGTGGTGTTGCTGTCTATGGAGGGTCAGAAAGCTCTCAGGTTTCATCAAAAATATCTTAATTTGTGTTCCAAAGATGAACGAAGGACTTACGGTTTGGAACGACGTGAGAGTAATTAATGACAGAAGTTTCATTTTTGGGTGAACTATCCCTTTAAATTTTGCAGTATGTTTTCATTATTTTAGTTTTTGAGAATTCTGAGCATCATGGTTTATTACTGTTACTATAAAACTTTTGCTCAATTAAAGTTGTTCAATTATAAAGGTTTTGCTCAATTATGTATGCATAAATTAATTTTGATTTTTTTTTTGCATGATTATTCTCACATTGCTTTTATTATATAGTATTATGTAATGTATGTTTGAAAGTATAATGGTCTGTTTCATAATGTAATCTCAATCTCTCATTTTTAACAGATAATCAGGCCTCAACACCGAAAACACCCTCTCAGGTAAGCAATGTCTCATTGTAAACAATATGATGCTTAAAATGTCATTGCAAATATCACTTTTGTCAAAAAATAGTGCAGTTATATACTAAATCTTATTCTTTTCTCTACAGACCGGGCGTCCCAAAGGTTCTGTGATAGATCTGACTGAAGATGATGACGATGTTCAAGGTAAAACACTGCTGCTCTTTATTGCTCAGTCTTGAAGTGCAGTCACATTAGTGAAATTTCACGGGTTAAAAAGGTTCCATAGTCTGTTGTTATTGCGCTGTATGAAGATGAACAGCTCACACAAGTCACTTCAGAACTGTAGAAGGGAATGTTTTCACCCTCACTCAAAACCCAAGATTGAGCGGATTCCTATTGAAATTGCTAGATTTTTGTAACCATTTCTCTAAACAATGACTTAAGCATCAAGTTCAATCCAATATTCAAATGAAGTCTGCTAAATTTTCTTATCCTCCACTTAGTCTTTCAAGCTACCAGTTATATATCCTAATACTTTTCTCTGTGCTATCCAGTGACAGGAGTCCAGAAGGCCACTGTTACCCCCATCACTACCCAGCGTACATCTGGGCCACCTCCTTTAGTCAGCTCTACCACTAATGCTGGTGAGTGAAAAGTAGACCCCCCCCCATTTTGCCTGTAGTTATAACATTCCGAGCTATATGCTGACATGTTTTATATTTTCCCTGGTTCAGGAGCTCGATCAGCACAACGTTCCTCTGTGGTGAGTGTGTTGCCATAAAAATATTATAAAGTAGATATACTTTTAACATTTTATTTATATTTTTGACACATACTGCCTCCTATAATCTTTCTTACCTTTACTCATTGTTCTCTCAGGATTCTCCATCTCTATCCCGTCCAAGCTCTTCTTCCTCCACCACTCTTCCTCCATTACCACTGGCACCGTCACCACCGGCTCGTCTCCCGCCCGAGGCCGCCCACACTTCCCCTCCACAGCAGCCCCAGCTTAAACTGGCCCGCGTCCAGAGCCAAAACGGGATCGTCCTATCCTGGTGTGTTGCAGAAACGGACCGCAACTGCGCCGCTGTAGATACCTATCACCTGTACGCCTATCACCAGGACCACCAGGGGGCAGCATCGGGCACTGGTGCTACGGCTCAGTCGCTGTGGAAGAAGATCGGGGAGGTGAAGGCGCTGCCGCTGCCCATGGCGTGCACCTTGACCCAGTTTGTGTCCGGGTCCACATATTATTTTGCCGTCAGGGCCAAAGATGTGTACGGCCGCTTCGGCCCTTTCTGTGAACCGCAGTGCACTGACGTCATTAACCCAGCGTCCTCTCCATCATCCTAAGATAATTCCAAATGAGGGTGGGATGGTACAAAAGGATGTGGCCGGCGGAAGTATGATGGGAGATATTTGTAATTGTTACAAAATTGTTAACTATGAGCAGACCACTGGTTTAGTCTTGCCCATTGTGTTAGGAATTGTAGGGAATTCAAATAGGTTGTCTAATGCAAATGGAAATACAAATAATCATCAGTGCATACAGACACATACACTATTTGTTTCAACTTTGTTTTACAATAAGGAGGGAACTATTGGACTTACATTGTGCTTGAAATTGTATTTTCCTTGTGCAGAATGTTAAGTATTGTTTTTGAATTTCTTTCTCTTTCTTTTTTATTATTATTCTTTTTTTAATAAAATGATATTCAATACATTGCACAGATGTTCCAATATAGGTCCCGGTCATTAGCTACAGGACAGGAGAGCTGGGGTGTTAAAGGTTTTGTAATGTTTTTTGTCTGGTACCCAGACACTGCAAAATGACACTCAATAAAAGTATTGATATATTTAAAAAGGCCTCTTTCTTTATTTGTTGAAACTACAGTGTGAATTATTGAATGACATGTATTTCAAAATACTTCAAACTGTTCATGCATGGATCTAATGTATAGTCAAAGTGCAATTCTTTTTTTTTTAATCACTGATGTATGCTTTTAATTATCTATGTTTCCTTTTGATGTATCACAGATTTTAAATTATCTGTTGTTTTACAGTTTCAGTCTAATAACTGAAAGGAAAGTCATAAGAAAAGTTAAGCTATCCGTTAGCGTTCCCGTTCATCTTAATGGCAGTTCCTCGGTTCTGTGGAAGTATTGGATATGAGTTCTGCCACATGGCTATTTGCTACATGACTAATGAATCCCTGAGTTCCAGGAAAATTGAGAACGCTGTTGGCACCACAACAATGCCACAGTCCCAAGGCCTTTATTAGCGACTGTCCCGAGATGTGATGTGGAAGGCAACATACAGGAAAAAATAGAGTATCTTATTTCACCCTTCAAAACAAACGGGCACTAGTAAAACATCTATTATAATTTTAAAGGACCATCACTGGAGAAATAAAACCAAACATTTTCATAAGGTCCTCATTAGTTAACGTTGCTTAGATTAGAACACACTAATGCATAGTTTGTAGGAGAGGGGGTAAAAAAAACAAAAAAACTTAATCACAGTGTTTCCAGTTATTGTTGAGCCCTTGAAGGCTGCAAGGTCAGGATATGTTAGAAAACCCGGAAAAAGATAAGATTAATCAGATTTTTGTTTGGTGCTGTGACTAGATTATCAAGAAAACAAAAACTGATGAAACCTTGTATATACTATTATAGTGTAGTAACTATGGAATTTCCTCTCAGACAAAAAAGAAATACAGAACATGAGAGAAACTTGGAAATGCGCAGTCAGCTGCCTCAGCTTCTTGGACGACATCCAGGAGAAGCTTCAAATCATTTACAGGGCAGAATTCACAAAACGGCAGCTTTAAAACTTCTTGTATGTTTGATGGCCTGTTCTTGTCTGAGTGAGTCGATCAAAGATTAAGTGTGGACCAGACTTCATGCCATTAGTCAAAGGTCTGGATATTCAAGACATCTCTAATATCCACCTCAAAATATTAAAAAGGCTGCGGAATATTCTCTATTCATGATGCAGGAATGTTAGTTCATGCCTTCATAACTTTATTGTAATTTATTTATTAACTTATTGTAATGTGCAATTGCCTGGATGTCCGTCTCCATGAACAAGTTACAGTTTATTCAGTTCAACCAGATCTAAAATAAATAAAATCTTATAATTCACAAGTGCATTGGATTTACCAACACATTAGTTTGTCAATATTACATTAAAAGCATTTATTTGCCGGCCAGAAGAGGCTGCTGTTATCTTATCTAAGGCCCTATTCTGTGTAAAGCTTAGAACAAAATGTATTCTAAAAAGTGCTACACAAGTAGAATTAAACTGAATGAAAGTGAAATTAAACAAATCTAATCTCTATACAAGGAGAATAAGCAGAACGGCACTAGTGAAGTATGCACTGTGCAGATTTTACCTACATGTTCTTCCTATACTGGCCACAAGGGGGCAGTCAAAGACGAGCAATTTCTGTACAAAATACAGCGCAGACTCCAGATTCATTCAATCATACCCAAAGCAAAATTGTAGCAGGTCTATATCTGATACACCTCAGCAAAATTGCATTCTTAATTTGATAACTGACAAAGGGACTTATTAAATCTACAAATTAGCCATAGTATATCCAACTAAAATTATTTCTGAAAACACTGCTCTCAGCAATAGGGAATATATACATATACGGTCATACAGGCATCCAATGGCTACACCATGTTATTACAAATTATTTTATTTATTTCCACCAGATTGCACTTCTATCTGCCCTCCATTTGATTTTAATGTTGTATTTATACTAACTTAAATACTGCACAATTCAAAATAGTTTATTGAAATACATGTTAAATCATTTGAAGGTGGACGCTAATTCTTGAAACTTTAAAGCAAACATGAAATATTATTGAACTAGGCCTAAATATGGCTCAACACGCTCATTTCCAGTTCAAAAAAATACCGATAATAACAAAGACACAAGTAATGCCGGAGTTCACACTTATTTTATTTGAAATTGATTTTCACTCACCACTGACAGGTTTTGATAAATCACTGACAAATGCCCGAGATCAGAGGCAAATCGGTGCTCGTTCACGTGAGTGACAATCGCGCAGTGTGAATTATCAAAGACGCGATCTGAGGGAATCGCCGACACGTCGCTGACGCCCACAAAATATCTGGCATGCTAATATCTGGAGCTGTCAGCGATTCACAATCACGCTTTGTGCAATGATTTCTGACTGAAAACTACATGGGCGATGACCAATGGCCTATGAGAGACAAAAGATCAGGGCAGAGGTTAGTTCGGGGAGGAGTTATAGACCAGAATATCAGTATTTTAATAGATATATGTACAATTATATCATACAGAAACAAGCATAAACGTGCTCAACCAGCTGCAACATCAGCATAACAGTTACTGCAAAATTATTATTTACCTCTCTTTGCAGAACACACAATCCCTGTTCCCTGCATTTCCCTCCTGCATAATCTGTTTTTCTTTTTTAGTTGGAACCAGCAATAGACAATTTGCTGGCTATATTTTTAGGCAGAGGCTACTTGCACTCAGTAATAATATAATGCTATTTACACTAAGTGCAACAATGCGTTCTATTTGCCACCATGAAAATAGCTGGCTTTTTAAAGATATGAGCCATAACTAAGTGCAAATAGCTATAGATTCTATTTACACTATGTTAAAATAGAAACAAAAGCATCAAAGTAGGCACACCACAGCTCCAGAGATAGAGAAGGTTTTAATTATGTTCTCACACAGGTGACGATCCGAGCTTAAAATGCTCTTCATCTATGTTAAAATAGCAAGATTTTCTGCTATTTATACTACTTATTGCAAATAGTGCCAGTTATCTGCACCTCAGTATTGTCGTACATTATAAAACAGTACGCAATAATAACGTATTGAGTGTAAATTATAATTTTAATTTAAATTATTAAATGCATTCCACCTTATTGGGACAATAAAGCCCTCCCTACACCTACCTTAACCCTACCCGATACACTTATTTCCAACTTTTTGATTATTTCATTCATTTTTATTTAAAAAATGCCTTTTTGATGCAATATGAGATAAAAAAATAAAATAAAAAAAAGTTCGGCAAAAGGCGGGCTCGAACTCCGGTCGCTCGCGCCAAAAAAAGCATGTGTCTTAACACCTGCGCCATTGTAAGTGTGCCAAGTGTGTGTCTTTTATTAGTATTGACGAACACAATCACACGTTAGTGGGTGGAGTTGGTGTAAATAGCCTTTGCCAACAAGACGGGCTATTGCACTTAGTGTAAATAGACACTCCGATTTTTTTAATACTTCGTCTCGCTCTATTTTCTTATCACTTCTCGCGTGTGTTTTGTTGTGAAACGTAGTTTGCGGACCAGACAGAGTTGTCAGCGATTCTTCCTATTGTGAAATCGTGCAATGTGAAACCTCCTGTCGCCGATCCATCGTGCAATGTGAACACAGCAGAGACTGAATACTACCCCAGATAGTCATGCAGTGTGAAAACAACGGCGATCCGACGAGTTTGAAAATCGTGAAGTGTGAACTCGGCATAAGACAAAATATATGGAAGCCTATATATGGAATTTGTTCATTAAGTAAGATATGGTTGTTCAAAAGTAAGGTATGTTGCTAGCAACACCAAGGTGACATTTTACCTTGAATTGCAATGCTGATAGCTGACCAGCAGATATTTGCCTCATTATCCAATAATTTATCCATTTAAAATATCCAGAGAGTGACAGTGGCATGATAAAGATAATATAATATACAAGTCAAAAGTTAATTTGAACACTCGAGCTGTCAAACAATTGCACAGTGCAATTTTACATGCAAAAGGTCAATTATCTATTGTGAAATAGCATATGTATGAAGCACTGTGCAGAAGTCAGTTTCAAACCAAGCACATTTCTATTGGTCAGTTTGCATGATCAGTTTGAACATGAGTGAAATCTGCATGATGAACCCTTTCACCCTCTAAGCAGATTCCTATTGAAATGACTGGATTTTCGTCACAAAATTTTGTGAGAATTTTATGTAGAGAATCAGATATTACATAAATTATTTATCACCATAAACGTTAATGTTAAAATAGCTTTAACATAGCAGTTAATGTTAAAGCTGATTTCTCTGATAATATTGCTTATATAGCAAATCTCCTCATCATGTGTTGTGCATCTAACATTCAAACTGGTCATGGGAGATGAGTTACAAAAATGACTAACACAGCACATTATTCACAGTCTGCTATATGGCTGGTGATCTTGTTCTCTCACATTACCCTTCTTCTCCTGGGAATTGCACAAGTCCCATTGGTAAGCAACAGCCATCTATTTCCCATCACTCACCGTCAAATAACATTCAATTAATGCTCATATCTCTCTCTTCTCCATCTGTTTGGCAACAAGATGACTATAAGTGCCAAAATTGCTGTCACACTCATAGCCGCTACTGCCGCTAACGTAGCTGATCTAACAAAGTCTCCCTAATCAAAACAGTACAGTGGCAGAGTGTCAAAGATATTACTTCCATACCTCTCTGCTTTTGTTTTGTGGACAATCCTAGAATTTATTTGGTTCATGCAGTAAGTTTGTGTTTCTGTATGTTGAAATATAGGGATAAATAGTCAGCCTGGTTTGACTTAATTTATCAGTGTTATTGCTGCTGCAAACAGTGTGGATGAAATTACCCATGACAAAAAATGGTGGGGACACGTCCTTGCTGTCCCCAATGTAAATGATGCCAATGATGCTGCCAGTATTGATTCAGTTATATTCAGATTGTACGTTGGCTACATGAATTTCAAACAGGGTCAATGTAGCTTACTATAGTGCTTTAGGGTTAGTATTTAGGATTGGTGGTTTGTATTTATAGGATAATTTAGGAATCTGTCACTGATGTGCACTCCTCTAAGATAGTCCTCCAGTATCTATTTATCTCAGTTACTACCCTGGTACTTCAGGCCTGAGGTGGTAAAATATATTTCTTAACCTTTTCAATTGAAATGATAAACAATTCTAAAATCTTCATGCATGAATTGCTCCATTTACATGGTCCTTCCATAACTCTCCTTTTATTTTTGTCTATTTCCAAATGATCAACAGACAGCAACAGACAGACAGACTGTGTGAGTTTTAAAAAAAGGAGTGGAAGACAGGTGCCAAGAAACGGAGGATCAAAAGCACAAGTGATCAGTAGCTCAAGCCAAGAATCCAGAGAAAGAGAGAGTGAGCCCTTGAGAGAGCAGACATCTGAGAACCAGACATTCACATCTACGCAGAAAACTCCGACTGATGACAGATGGAGTGCTAGTGCACCGGTACAGCATCTGTATCTGAGCAGGACTGGGCAATATTCAGAATTAAGAATTGGCTCCATTTCAATACATGAGTTGGAATTTTAATTGAATTGCATACATACCACAAGATGATAAAGAGGAATTAGCACTGTACGGAAATTCAAACAGGGTTTCTCTCTTTCTCTCTCTCGTTTCTCTCTTTCTTTTTCTCAGTTGTGCAGTAATCCTGTAGAGGGCCCCCTCTCATTCTCCTTTCTCTGCCTCACTCCTGCTCCACAGCACTCTGTCTGTAAGGGAGGGGTGAGAGAGAGAGAGAGAGAGAGAGAGAGAGAGAGAGAGCACAGTCTGGATGTGTGGAATTCTTGGGCAGACATTGCAACCATTACACCTCTTCCTACTGTTCTGCCTCAGTCACTGTCTGTGGAAAAGGGCTATTACTTACTGCAAACGGAGGACTCCTACAGAAGCCAAGAGAAAGAAAGAGAGGAAAAAAGAGTGAGAGAGAAAGAAAGACAAGAACTAAAGCAACAACTGGATGACAGGAACAAACTGACTGCATTTCCCTGTTTAAAAGAAAAGGAGAACAACGGAAGGCACTGGAGTATTTGTTTTTTTCTTTCGTTTTGTTTTTTTCTTCTTTCTCATCGTGGTGCTGGGAGGCACATCATCTTTTCATTTATTCGCTCTCTCCATCATTTGCCTCCTGATCTATTTCTCCATCTACATGGTGTATAATTTTGTCTATTTATGACAAGACAGGAGAGAAGAGAAAGAAGGGGCAAGTTTGTTTGTTTTTGTTTTTTACTCTACCGCTCATTTTTTACTATTTATGACCCCCTTCATTCCTTCACCTGTCCCTCCTTGCCATCTCTCTCCTCTGATCATCCCCTCTTCCTTCCATTCCTCCCTCCCTTCATCCCAAAGTGTGATGCTCCCTGAATGAAAGTTGGTTAGAATCGTGAAAGAGAGTCATCTCCACATCTCCTTATCAGTTTTTAATTCCTTTTCTTTCTCTCTTTTTTTAAACAGTTCTTTTAGTCCTCCACCATCTACCCTCACGTATCACTCTTTATTTCCCTGGATGCTTTAATATTCTTCTAGGTAGGTTTAACGGCTCGTTTAGTGTCTGTCTGTTCTGTTTGTCTGTGTGTGTGTACTTGTGTGTTCCTTTTTTACATGTACATAAAACACACATCGACACACACATACACACACACACACATGCATTAAACTAATGGACAGCCAGGTGTCAAGAATTACATATCATTTCTCCATGCCCATTTTTACCCTTCTCCAACCCTGTCCATTGTATTCATGAACAGCAAGACATTTGTTTCCTGTCATTCTGTTTTTTTTTGTAACACACACACTTAAAACACACACACACTCGCACATCTGGTCTTGGACTGCCCGGTCTGAAATATCCTCCATTCATCTCCAGTGTCCAGTGCAAGCATCAGTGTCTCTTATTTTGGTTGAGAAATCGTTGCAGACACATTTCAGATGAGCTTCTGCTTTGACTGAGATGGGTGAGGTTGGCGTGACTGCTTAATTTGCGGTTCTTGGACACATTTTGAACTCGTGATTTGTGTTGTTGGCAGCTTCCTCTGAGCTGGTGAAACATGAAACCTGAATTGTGAATAATAGATTGGTATTTGCTCAAAATATTGATTGGTCATTTTTTTTTCTCCCTTGTGAGCTCAAGTCCATTTGAGCTGTTATGGTCACTCCTTCGTTTTATTGAGTGTTTAATTTTCTTCTGGCACTCACCAGCTTTTCCTCTCATTTTGTCCATCCATTTAACACCTTTCAGACAGGCCATCAGCTCCTCTTCTTATCACAACCTTTTGATTTTCTTTGTACTCTTTGAGAGTCCCTGTTTTTAGCTGTTGTGCATGACCACTGTATGACCGTTTGCTCATTAGAGAATGAAAACTTTTCACTCCCCACTGTAAGTTATTTGTATCCCCTAATTTATCCTCCTTGAATGAACCTTTTGCACTTCATTTTATACATTTTAATTCAGAACTGCCTTCTTTGATTTTAATATTCTGTATTAGTATTTTGATTTTTGTAGTGTATATTTACCTCTGAATTATATATAAAAACAGATAAAACAGGATTGTCTTTATTTTCCCCTGGTTTTCAGTTCATTTTAAATGAATCTAAGAAAGGGATGGTGATCCAAGAAGTGACGTTGACGATGGAAGGACATCTGAACATCTCCTTTTTCCATTCATACTGATATTTTATTTTCTGTGCATTGTATTTAGTGTATGTGCTTCTGCTTCCTTGGTGACTGGTTTGAAATCTCAGTTAACATTTAGTTTTCGATGAATTTTTTGTTCGTTTTTTTCTGTAGACATCCCAAATTCATCATCTTCTTCATAGTTTTTCTAATATATGGACTGTATGAAAAACAAAAGCAAAAAAGCATCTCATTTGCCTGTTATTGGGCGAAATGGACATATCAAAGGAAGGCGACCATCTTGTCTTATGTTTTTGAATGCTTGCACTCGCCCTCTGTCCTGTGTATCACATTTTTGTAAACATTATCCAAATATTAATGATGAAATGCCACAGGACAGTTAGACTGGTAAGTAGCACGATAATAATATCACACATAAATGTATTTGTATGCATTTGTAAGTGTGATACTGTGTTTGTGAAACATGCCTATCCCTATTACATATCAATTAAGCATTTAGTGTTGAGCACTCTATATTAGATCAGAAATAAAATGGAAAGAAATAACAAAAGGGAAAAAAAGAAAAATCCTAGTCAGTTTTCCAAAGCCATCATCAAATTTGACCTTTTTTTTAACATCATTTTCCAGAAACCCTGTGCTGAAGATACTGTTGTCTTTTCTTTTCCAACAGTGTCATGAGAAGGACCCAGCGAAGGATGTACATGGATACCTGAACCAATGACAATTTAAGACAAGACGTCGCTTCTTCAGCTCTTTGACTATTGGCCATCCAGCAGCTCCAGAGTTTGTGGACAGAGGAAAATGGACTTTTAGGATAATCAAGAAACGTCTTCTTCTTTTCACCTTTTTTCACTTTATATCACATTTTGTAGCGAATGTAGGCTTTGTCCTAGACTTTGTCCTGGTTCATTTTCAATTTTAAGTACATTTCTTAGATTTGATATAAGACTTTTAAGTTTTCTTCAGTGAATGAACATCGTTTTCATTGCTCATACATTCAAAATCTTACTTGTCTTTAATTTTGCCTTCGTTTGTGAGCCAGGCGTCTTTCTTACTTTTCTTGAATGACTTTTCTTAATAGTTTTGATTCAATAGACAATACCTGTGCTCAGTCATCCAGCCTGGATTTACAGTAGGGACCAACACTTTCATCCACGGTCTCTACATCAGTCCTACTTTTTCTTACCAATCCCTCAAACTACTTCAGCGGTCAGTCACTCCTCCATCCAGGGCTATGAGAGGAAGAGACAAGACCCAGCTCACATCAACATGCAAGAGTTGAGGAGAGAGAATGGGCGTTGGGCTGGCAATGTTCAAGGTAAGGGATGAACTCGTTTTTATCCTTGCTATCTCTGGTTTTGTTTGTAATGGAATACTAGCTTAGCACTAAGGAATAATGTACCTTGTAATGTGTTTTTTTGGAAGATATAAAAAATATATTTCATGGTTTCCACAAAAATATTAAGCAGCCCAATTGTTTTCGACATAGTTAATAAAAAGAAATGTTGAGCACCAAATCAGCATATTAGAATGATTTCTGAAGGAACATGTGACACTGAAGACTGGAGCTGAAAATTCCGCCATCACAGGAATAAATTACACTTTTAAATATTTTAAAATAGAAAATTTTATTTTAAATAGTAATAATATTTCACAATATTACTTCACAGTAAGGGCAGAATGTACTGTATTAATATTAAGGAATTTTCCATATTGATTTTTACAGGCATTTTACCTGTATTTCAAATTTTGCGCTTCATTGCTTCGTTCATTGTTTATTTTTTTACTGTATTTTTATCAAATAAATGCAGCTTTTACCTCCATTGAATAGCCATCAATAGAGAAAATGCTTTTTGTCCACAGTATGGTGCTAATGCTCCTAAACGGACCATGCTAATCCAGCCAAACCGCTTGGTTTAACTTATCAACTGGCATCCGGTTAGCGTCTTGGTTAATTGCTTTTTAAAAATCGATTTGGTGCAAAAATGTTACAAAAACTGGCAGTTCAATCAAATAATGAATCATGAAAGAGATGTTAAAATCATAACTAATTTAGCTGAGTACATTGCATTGTATGCTACCCATTTTGACAAATGTGGTAGGTTGTGCTCAACCTATACAGGAAATTTGCATAGAAACCATACTACATACTGCAACAATATTAAAAGTAGTAATGGTGGAATAATATTCTGAACATTGCCTACCATTCTCAATTTGATGTGCACTTTTAAGCCCGGACGCTCACTCTCTCTCATTGCCATTTTATCTTCTGTCACTTACTCGAAGGCCTTAACGACATGTCTGCTTTTCTTCCAGGGCTGTAATTTTCTGTTGTCTCAACAATGTGTGCGTTTGCGATCCTCAGTGCGCCATTGTCTTATTTTCGAGCAGGCGTTCTTTCAAATTACTCTTGGTCGTGCTGGCTTCTGTTCAGTTTGAGTAATGTGCCTGTGGTCTGGGTCAGACATTGTTGCTAAGTGGGTTAATGAAAGCGAGAGCAGGAGCGATAAATACTGAGAAAGAGAGAAGGGGTAAGAAATTAGGGTGAGAAACAGACGGAGAGGTCGAGCTGTCTTTTACTCTCCTGCTCTCTATTCTCAAGCTGCTCCAGAGACGCTCCTTCTTGGGAAAACAGGAAAGTCGTTAGCGGATCTGAAAACGTCTGATGACGCTTCCCCCTCGTATCGGCCTCTTAAGATGCGCGGCTTCTGATTAACGTGAGGTGACAGCGTTTTTTACCCACGTCAGTGGGGTCGAAGCAGCTGTCAATCAAGCTTGACGTTGATTGACGGGGACCAGAGGGACAGTGTGGAATGTCTTTCAGAGTGAAGCATCACTCAGAGATTCTGTTGGTGTGGTAACGGAGCCTCTGTTGGCATGGCAACGGAACATAGGGACACGAGGGCATTCTAGACTTTCAATGATATAACTGCTATACAGAGATGGTGCAAATCTGATTTGGTGTCAGCCGTTGTTTCATAAATAATGATACTTACGCTGTAGACACCTTGCTTGTGTATACAAATTGGCTGACGATGTACTGCTCGACATTGCACTGGTGTATGTGTGTACCGAATGAGCAAACAACCAGCCTTAATCTATCATCCTGAAAACTGGGGAAATTTGACTTTTATAAATGTTAGTTTTCAAACAACAAGGATAATAGTCAATAAAAGCCTCTCAGGGATGCAGGGATTGATGATGAAACATGTTAGATGTGTAGTGGTGTTGTTGTTGGTGCTTATTTGCTCTATAGTTTTGCAGTGAAGACACTGTCAAAGTCAATATAGAGGGCTAGAATGTTGTGTATTTTCCAGTAAAGGTCTGTTAATTTATTATTATTATTATTATTATTATTAATAAAATGTGGTAATATAACTGAACATGAACATAGCTGTAGAAGCTGACATAGCGTTAAAAAAATTAAAGGAAACAATGTAATAATAATGCAATAATTATTATCATTATTAAACTAAAATAATGTATTAATAATGTTAATGTTAATAATGTAAAAAAATATATTAATAAGTATATTTATTATTATTATTTTTATTATTAATAATAATAATTTATGAAAAATACATAATAAAATTAATAGCAGTATCCTAGTAAAATTTCTAAAATCCAGTATATCCAATCCAGTTATACAATAAAATATAAAATTTCTAAAATCATTTGGAAAGATCTTAATGCGATAATTTCCAATGTGATTCCAACAAAACATGTTGTCTTAATTGCATAATATATCGGCCATATTTACTAATAGGATAATTGACTTTAGTTTATTCAGTAGTATTTTATTTATTTATATAAATTTTTGTTTATTTATTTATTTGTTAAAATAGGATTCTTATTTGACTCATTTGGTTTCAAATTCATTAATTATAATTAATTATTAAATGTCAATAACAGAAAATGGAAAGGTAGTAGGTGTGTAGAAGTGTATGCACACACACACAAAAAAACAATAAAACTGGGAAATTTTTTATTAATGTATTATTAAATTTTATTTTATTATGTATTTTCATAGAAGCAGTGTCCTAGTAAAAAAATCTTAAATCCAATATAGGAATTTTGTTAAAATAATTTGGAAGGATCATGATGTAATAATTTACAATATGATTCCAACAAAACTTGTTGTCACAAGGACAATCTAATTTCACTTCATTCAGTTGGATCTTATTTGTTTTTTTGGTTTCAAATGATCATTAATTATTAAATATCAATAATAGATAATAGAAAGATAATAGATATGATGGGTATATGCAGAAAACAACCGACAAAACTAAGAGACAACTGACTTATAAAGAAAAAGAGCACTTAACTCAGCTAAACTGAATGAAATTGAAAGTGTATTTTGAATTTTTTTTTTTTTTTTTTTTTTAGTTTTTCACTTGGGTACAGTAGTATATTGTCAGATAAAACTGAAAAATGAAAGCAGGTTACAGAGTTCAAACTGTTGTCTGCTGAAATGCATAAACACTTTTGTGTGAAAGTGTTTGTGGCAGCAGGAGAGATGGATTGACATGACATGGAGGTCATTATCCTGGACTGGTCTTTTCTTATCGGCGTTAACAGTATTGACTAACAAATTAAGGGGATTTGGTTCCAGTGTGTGTATTTGTGTATATGTGTAAGGGGCGCATTTAACAGAGTTCACCTGTGTTATCAGGTCAAAAGCAATATGTAATGGCACAGGTCAGTTTGCAAACAGGCCTGTTACGGCTGTGTGTGCCTGTGTGTGTTTTGACCCCCCCCCCATGGCGATGATTTGCCAGTTTATCAATGTGCACCTGTTGTAATTCACACCTCCATCACCATAGGAGTGATTTTTTTTGGCTCTCGTCCCTCGTTCACTAAGATGGTTGAAGCTTAGCCTTAATCACAGCGCATGACTTCATTACAGATAGAGTTACAGTGACTTAATGAGCTCTTGTCCAGTCATGCACAGTATCATAAGTCTCTGAGATGAGTGATGTGCATATTTAATGGTGTAATTTCATTATGTCACTTAATGACATTCTGCTTCTTCGGAATGGATGATATGGATGAGAAAGTTGCCAGTAAGCGGATCTGTATTGCAGACAACAGTCGAAATATCATTATACCAAACACTGCAGTTCAATACCATATTTTGCTTTGCTGTTATTTTTTGTGAAGTGTGAAATACTGGATATATCAGATTAGCTGTCACCTAAAAAACGTTTGGTCTGCATTTTCTAGCTGTCTGCCTTTACTGCAGGGGTGCTCAATCCTATTTCTGGAGATTTACCATCCTCTAGAGTTTAATATAAAACTCTAATCAAACACATAGTAATAAGTAGTAATGGTCTTTGTGCCAAAAGGTCAAGATTTGACTGGTTAGTTTGGCACAGACAACCCCTGCTGGGAGATGCAAAAGTGACAATATTTTTGCAAGACTCATAAAAATTTATTTGAATGCATATTAGTAAATGTTTTTGCCAGAGGAGAACTCTTAAAAGTTTTAAATGTAGAGTACTTTCATTTTTCCCTGTCTTCTTGCATTCATGTCACACCTCAGAGTAGTCACTCAGGAAAGAGGAAAGATCTTGAAAGATAGAGTAATGATTCATGTTATATAAGTGAAATAAAAGTGTTTTCTCATATTTTTGTATATCAGGGTTTGAAATGAATGGGGGCTTGGGGCAAAAAAGCCACTAAAATGAACAAAAATGACCCCCCCCCCCTCCAAAAATCAAGAAAATGCCCCTGCACAATTAAGATGAATTATGCTTATCACAATGTGAAATATGAAGTGAATGAAAAGTGTTATCTGCAGAATTACATTTACAGGACTTTGCCTCAGATTTCTTTTTGCACGCCGTTTGCAGCGTTGAGCATTTTAACCAATTCTGTTGAGCTTACACTCTTAAAAATAAAGGTGCTTCACAATGCCATAGAAGAACCTTTTTGTCTAAATGGTTCCATAAAGAACCTTTAACATCTGAAAACCTTTCAGTTTCACAAAAGGTTCTTTGTGGTGAAAGAAGGTTCTTCAGATTTTAAAAAGGTAAGAAAGAGATGGTTCTTTAAAGAACCTTTGACTGAATGGCTCTTTGTGGAACTAAAAATGGTTCTTCTATGGCATCGCTTGAAGAACCTTTTGAAGCACCTTTATTTTTAAGAGTGTATGAATGAAACATCCAATCAGAAACTTTTTGATTCATCACCGCGGAGAACGCCAGAGTTGTTCAGTGCGCGCGCTCACTGACTGAATTCTCAACGTGCATTCGCAGAGTTTCTCATCATCTCATTAAGTAAGAGATTGATTTTGCTGTATAGACAGCTTCCGTGATTATAATGGTAGTTTTTGTGAAAGTGCCTAACGTTAACTCAAATTAGACTGAGGTCATGGACCGCGTCAGTGTTCTTTGCTCGCTCTCTTTATATAATATAATATGTGACCCTGGACCACAAAACCAGTCTTAAGTTTCAATTTTTCAAAATTGAGATGTATACATCATCTGAAAGCTGAATAAATAAGCTTTCCATTGATGTATGGTTTATTAGGATAGGACAATATTTGGCCGAGATACAACTGTTTGAAAATCTGGAATCTGAGGGTGCAAAAAAATCAAAATATTGAGAAAATCGCCTTTAAAGTTGTCCAAATGAAGTCCTTAGCAATGCATATTACTAATCAAAAATGAAATTTTGATATATTTACGGTAAGAAATTTACAAAAAAACTTCATGGAACATGATCTTTACTTAATATCCTAATGATTTTTGGCATAAAAGAAAAATTGATAATTTTGACCCATCAGTGTATTTTTGGCTACTGCTACAAATATACCCCAGCGACTTAAGACTGGTTTTGTGGTCCAGGGTCACATATAATATAATATAATATAATTATTTCCAGTTTGAATAATCATTTTGTCTTTCGTGCTCCTGAAATAACCAATGTGAAGTCGTGCTTTTCTAATCCTTAAACAGCAATAAACAAATTATGGTGGTTCTTAGCTTGAGTCGTCTGTAGCTAGCCAGAATGTGACGTGCTGTTTCCCCGCACGTCTGACTGAATTCTGCTAGATTTGACATATTTATACATATGTGTTTTTTTTTTATAAAATCAGAAATTCAGGATCAGAAATTAATGTAGCCCATGATGAGGGAATATTTGCCCCCCTGAAATTAATTTCCACAGGCATTTTTTTCCCTTTGTGAGGGCAGTTTTTTTAGTTCCCTCATCGACATATATAATCATTATTGCAATATCAAGGGCAATAATCAAAAATAATGATATAGTCACGATATTACAGCTTCACTTTTTTTTTTTTTTTTTTTTTTTTTTAAATTTATAGTCCATTAGCATTATGCAATTTTTGGGTAAATTCATGTACATGAGCAAACATGAGCAGTATAAATAAACATATATGCCATGTCAGATGCAGCTTCTGTCCCAATTTTGCAGTGTCTATACAGTCTATAGTATTGTGACTGATTGAAGTAACTGGTTAAATAAGTATTTGACATTAAAAACAACACACATATTTAATAAGGTAATTATAAAATTGCCCTTACAAAGGAAAAAATCCCCATTGAAATCAATTCCAGGGGGCAAATATTGCCCCTTAATGGGCTACATTGATTTCTGACCTTGATATGAAATGTTATAATACACACACTTAAAAAAATGTAAAATGTAACATTTGTGTAAGGCATTACCTGAGATAGGAGATTAATCGGCTATAGCGGTTTGCAAAGCTAGTGCACTGAACTGAGACCTTGCAGAACATAAGCTTACTAAAAAAAACATAAAAAAATAATAAATGTTTGATTTCACAATCTTTAGTTTCAGTTATATATGTTTATGTAATACAGCTGAAACGATTAGTCAACGTTATCGGCAATGTCAACAATAAAAAAACAAAAATTGATGTCTCAAATTTTTATTGTCAAATGACCTCTTATGACCAAAATGTGTAATGTTTCTTATGAAGACTTTAATGGTCATAATAGCATAGTTAGCTATTGTGATTTTGTAGGATTCTAGTTAATTGTAGGACTTCAAATCAGGCACTGGAATCGTTATGGAGTGCTATGTCAGCTTAACGGGTAACTAATAATGACACCGGAAATTGAATGACCACCTGTAGCCTGAGTATTTTTGACCTTTTAAAGTGCTGTTTTTGACTAAGTGACCTGCTCATACCAGTAGTGGTAGTCCATGTGATTTCATGTGTATTTAAAGCACGTTCTGTGCCCTAGTAAAAAGGATGTTCATCACATCACAGGTCATGTTCGTATCTCAGTCTACTTCCACCTCCCTTCGATGTCCATTAGCGAACGCTACATGGTGTATTACAAAGCACTGAGGATTGGACGATTGAGTGATTTGAGATGGGGCTCATTGTTTCATGGTAACCATGTGCTGATATTCATTTGGCTTAAACAAGGAACAGCTTGGTAATTAATTACCCATGACCAATGGGCAGGGGGGGTGAGCCAATGCTCGCGTATGATTGGTCAAAACAGAAGCAGGCCATCACCAAGCCCTCGGGGGAGGAAGTGATCTGTCACCCGAAAACCTGCTCAGCAGTGTGTTCATGTCTGTCAGAGTGTGTACGCTCTGATACAGATGTTATGATTGCAGCCATTCATAACATCTACAGTATTTGGCATATATACAGTAGGCAGCGCTGCTTTTCCTCTGCATCTGCTAGTGAAAAAACTTTCCATGTAGAATCTCGCACATTCTGTGTGTTTGTCTGTGAAGTTGTGGGGATGTAAGTTTGATTTGTGGGCCCATATGGATTTGCATATATTTAGGGCTGTGTGTTGTGTTTGTGCATGTATGTATGTGTCATATTCTTGTATGAACATATGTCTGTCCTTTTGTGTGTAATGTCTCTGTGTGCATATGCTAGTGGCAGTGTGTTTGTACGTAATGGATGATTTCCTGATCTAAAAGTATCTCAAACTTTCATATTTACACACATTTATCTGTTATAAATTAAAGCTGTGTAAATTCATGTCAAGTACATTAAACATCATTACAAAACAAAGACATCTGTTTAGATTTTGTGCAATAGTTTTTTTGTTAATCTGATTTGTTTCAAATTTTTATTTTCTATTTAAATTTAAGCATTTAAATTTAAAAAGTGACACTGAAAAAAATAAGTAATACCTGTTATTATTAAATAATAATAACAGGTAGATTTAAAAAATGTTTTGATAGAAGTCTCTTATGCTCATCAAGGTTGCAGTTATTTAATAAAAAATACAATGAAGACAGTAATATTGTGAAAAATATTTTTACAATTTAAAGTAACTGTTTTCTATTTTATAATATTTTAAAATGTAATTTATCCATGTGATCGTTTCCATCAGAAGTCATTAAAATATTCTGATTTGGTGCTCGTGATTTCTTCTTATTATAAATGTTGTAAAAAATTATGCTGAATATTTTTTTAATTATTATTATTATTATTATTATTTTTTGTACAAACCATGGTGCTTTTTTTCAGGATTTTTTTTTTGATGAATATGAGTTCAAAAGAACAGCATTTATTTGCTTTTAATGTATATGTATTTTTTTACTATCAGTTTTGATCAATTTATGACTTGCTGAATTAAATTGTTTATTTATTTTAAATCACTGATCTCAAACTTTTTAAAGGGGAAAGGGAAGTGGTGTGTGGCCAAGTATGGTGACCCATACTCAGAATTTGTGCTCTGCATTTAACCCATCCAAGTGCATGCACACAGTAGTGAACACACACCCAGAGCAGTGGGCAGCCAATGCTGCGGCGCCCGGGGAGCAGTTGGGGGTTCGGTGCCATGCTCAAGGGTCTCACCTCAGTTGTGGTATTGAGGGTGGAGAGAGTGCTGGTTATTCACTCCCCCCACCTACAATTCCGGCCGGACCTGAGACTCGAACCCACGACCTTTGGGTTACAAGTCCAACTCTCTATCCATTAGGCCACGGCTGCCTTTATTCTGATGTGCACTACAATGGTAGTGCACATCAGAATAAACACATCATAGTGCACATCAGAATTCTGTTATATTATTCTTATGGTATTCATTATTATACTATTATTATAGTATTCATTAACCTGATCACAAATCATGTTGATTTTTTTTTTCTACTTCAAAATAATTTTAGCTTTTTGAAAAACCTGTTTGTACACAGAGATTTTACCTGTCACCTAAGACAGTCATATCTGACTATCCTGATTTTACTTGTGTAATGTGTCTAAACAGACCAAATCTATTCAAAGATATTCACGGTAAACAAAATGATTCCCCCAAAAATCTGCTTTAATACCGGGAATCTTGATTTTAGCATCTGTGCCTCAGTTGCAATCAGCGCAAACCGCTGCTGGCTGTTGTTTAAGCGTCGTTATGAGGAGAGAGGACTCCAGTAAAGGTTACAGCTCAGAGGCAGTAGTTCATAAAAACTGCTTAATGGAACTGCGCTCACACTGCTATGACAGATATACCTTAGAGACCGGAGTGTGTGTGCGAGGTTTGTGTTTGAGCACATATGCTTGCGAGGAAGCCAAGACAGAAGTGCTGGCTAAATGTCTAAGTATGAAAATGAGCTTAGTTAGCGGTAAATATCAAGACGTTTCCCTGTGATCGCGTTATTTGCGTGTGTGTGTGTTACATGTACCCTAGAGATTATTTGACGCAAAAAGGCAGGCCGCATACCTCCATAGTGTTGCACTGGATTACTAGACAAGCCTAATCTCTTACTTTAAGCGTGGTCTGTGTGTGAGTGCATGCGTGCATGTGTGCATATGGTTTTTCTGTTACAAACCTCTGTCATCTCTTTACGCGGAATTAAATAACGTTTTTTGTGTGTGTTTCGGAATTGAATCAACTGTCTCGGGTATATCGGAATTCATTCTGGATAACTGCATCAATGAATGTTAATTCAGTTTCTGGTTGTTATCAAAGCTTTCCCTCCTGCTCTGAAACAGAGCTCGTTTGAGATGGGAGGGAGTCTGTGATGGGCTTTTGTACAAACATTTTGTTGAATACATAATTTATTACTTCGCCAGGAAGAACTGAGATGGAGGACGGCGTAGAAAAACGCCTTATCTGTGTTTCCCGAAGCAACGAAAGAAACAGAGATGCATTACAGTGCACAAATGTACGCACTTGTTTTTATTCACTTCACATCCTCTCTCGCCCTCTTAAACATGCATAATGTCAGGATACCTTTGAATCACCTGTCACACATGTTGTGTAGTCTATACCCTTCCCTGGGTTAGTTTAACTGTGTCAGTTTTACTAGTAAGTCTTGTTTGGTTTGTTCTGGATTGCAGTAATCGTGTTGGTTTGGGTCGAGTTTTGATCATCGACTGCTTTTGAGATCAATGAGTCTTTCTAAATGGCATTTTAGCTGACACCAACAGTCCGGCCCAGGCCTATTGGAAGCTTTCTGACCATTGTAGCCAATCTAGGGCGCTTGGGGACCGTTCTCTCATCTTCAGCCAATTGCCAATCAGGCCTTAAGCCGAGCACAACTGTCTCAGAGAAAATCAAGAGAGAGCGATCTATCGGAGAAGGCAGATGCATGGATATTATACAGCACCACGGGGAATGTGCGTGTATATGTAACATTTTTTGTCATCTGTGTCAGTTAAACTTAAGCTTTAGTAGCCATGCAGCAAATGTTGAGCGACTCTTGAATTCCTCACAACAAACACCCATGTACTGTGACAACAGGCGTAGACAGATGCAGCTTGGGTATGCAAGCATGTATGTATGTATGTATGTATGTCTGGGGGCATTTGTTCTGAAGAAGCAAATAGCTGGCAATACAAAAACAAAACATCTGATCTGTTTATGTAATAGGGTCAAAGACGAAAAGGGGTTTTCATGCATCAAAACAATAGTTTATTACAGCTTTAATTTTATTTGTAGATTATAATGTGTCCTGTTTAATTGTATTTTTTTTTAAAAGACATCTTACGTTTACCATGATTTACAGTAGGCATTCACTAAAATGTCATTCAGTTTAACAGTAGTTCATATACCAAAATATCTTGTCAAGCATATTTAGAACAAGAGCCATCGGATGATATTTAAAAAAAAAAAAAATTTAAGGATCACGGTGCAGACCCAAAAAACAAATTAATTTTAATCTTAAATCTGTACCAATCTTGCCACTACACTGGAAAAAAAATATGTAAAATAAAATAAAAACCTCATTGGACAGTCTCTATTTAATTGATTGCAGCATTTCGATCCAATAAATATGCTTAGCCCCAAAAAACAGATTAATGCAATGAAATGTAATTGGGTTGGTCCTACTCAATTTGATCAAATACAGTTTAAATGAAATTAATGCATTTATAAAGTGCTTTTTTTGTTGTTTTGTTTAAGTCTAACATCAAATTGGATAATAAATGATTTATTCTTTTAGAAATTCTTCTAATTTTGTTCGCCCTATATAAGACGAGACTTGGTTGAAAAAAACTCAAATATATTATTGAAAAAAAAACCAAGTATAATAAGATGTGCAATACAGTTACTTACTGTAAAACAACCACAATAGAAAAAGGAAGATATCCAATAGCTGTCAATATGCTAGATAATTATTTGCTTTTTTGTTGCAACAATGGGTGATGATGGAACATTATTTCACCCATATTTTAACATTTTATTTTCACAAAAGATTACTGGAAACATTGAAGTAGAGACATTACTTGCATTTAATATGCTTTATGCTTATGTGTGTCACTTTTGTATATTTAATTTGATGCAAAATGTGGCGTCTCACCTTTGACCCAATATATAAGTACTGAAATAATGTGTAGATTACTAATGTGTATATTACCATCCACAGCTACACCAGTTGACAGTATTTCAGATTGTAATAGTGACTCTTTTACCTCCCTTGAGCTCTTAGGGTTTACATTTAAGACAGAATGCAGGCAAACTACAATAGTGAAAAGCAGTGCCTCCATGTCATTGCGATTGGCTGATCGTAAAATAAAACTCACCCATCATGTTCTCACCTGTCTGTAGTTTGGCCTGAATGGGTTAAACTAGTAAATATGGACAGACTAATGATCTGCAGAGCAAATAACCCACTCACTTGGATATTTGCACTTTTAGAAAGAAATTGCAAAAGAGTTGCATTGAAATGACATGAAATGCAAAATGATCAACGAGTGAACTGAGCGACTACTCAGCTCTGCTTAATAAAATTATTATATTATATTATATTATATTATTAAATTGCTTTATTATTAATAATCATATAAAAGCATATTAATAATGACAGTAAGTCAAACAACAGTAGTAACAAATAAAAACTATAATAAATTATGCTATATATAAACTCTGATTTTGTAGTTTATTTTATTTTAGTACATTTAAAAATATTTTTACATTGGTTGTGACATGGTTTAAAAACTAGTACAGTAATATAAGCATGTAAAAACATTGCAGTATTGGTTTCTTGTTCATCGTGTAAGGCAAATTTTCTTGTGCCTTTAACCCTGAAACTGTATAAACATCAAAAGATTCTAAACAGGAATTTACCCTCAACACAGAAATGCAAAGAGGGAACTTTGCTGTTTGATTTCAGAAGTCTGCTACATATAGTTGTTGTATTTTACAATCAGCTGTAATTCAGTGCGAGCATTTCAGACGATTCTCTAACATACAGTTTGAAAAAACATTTGTGGAGCTGACACTGAGCCTTTAGCTCCTTAGGAGAAAATGTGTGGGAGGTGTGTGTGTGTGTGTGTGTGTGTGTGTGTTTTATTTTATGTATGTATTTATTTGTTCATCACAAGAGATGGTGGTATCATGTATGTTCACAATTTGTATAAAATGCCTTTTTCAGTTGACTGTGAATAGGTGTTACTATGGACTTTTAAGACTATAAAATCTATATAACTGTGTCTGTATATAGCAGTCTCTGTTTTTGTGTGTGTGTGGAGGAAGGTTCATTTGAATAGTTGCTATGGAAACCAAGTGCTGTTAAAATGAGAGGCAGAGCCAAATAGAGCATCTTAGTCTCTCCTCCCTCTCTTGTTCACCCAGCTGCTGTCCTCCTAGTCTTCTATCTCCCTATCTAGTGCTTATCCTTCCGATCTGCATTCTACTCTTTGCTTACCTACTTTTAATGAGCTGATGGTTAGAACGTTTTCTCTTTTTCGTCACTGCTCTCGTTCTGTCTCTGCTTCATTTGTTTAGTCCCCTAATTTTCTCCTTTTTCGTTTTTTCAGTTCCGTTTTGCAGTTTGTCTCTATACTTTTCCATTCCCCCTGAACCGATTTCTCTCTCTCTTTCTTCCTCCCACACTTTGTCCTCCTCCGTCTCTTCTCTCGTCTGCAGCAGAAGAGAGCTAATTCACAATTAGCATGTGTACCTGCAATTAGCACTGACAAACCTCCAATAATTAGCCTTGTAAAAGCAGTCTTCCTTTTTCAAGCGTGTTTGCTTTCTTTCTGAGCAATGCCTCACTTATGTTGTCCTTTCATCTTTTTGTCCTCCTCTTCACCCACCATGTTTTTCTTTCCCTATTTTTTTCTGTGCCTGTTCTTTAAAGACCCCTTGAAATGTGTTTTGTGGCTGTTAGCTGGCATGTCATTCAGTCTTGTAACCTCAAATATAAGCTGCTACTGGTGTTTTATATATATATATATATATATATATATATATACACACACACACACACACACACACATTATTATAATTGTGTAATATTTCTTGCAAAAAAAAAAAAACCTAGAAAGATGCTTTTTGCTCAGAATGGAAAAAGTCATTTATGCTCACCAAGGCTGTATTTCTTGTTCAAATATAGCGCAAACTTTTTTTTTTTGAAACATTATTCAAATTTTATTTATATTTGAATATATTTTAAAATGGAATATATTCCTGTGATGCAAAGCTGAATTTTCAGCATCATTACTCCAGTCTTCAGCATCACATGATCCTTCAGAAATCATTCTAATGTGCTGATTTGATGCTTGAGAAACGTTTCTTATTTTATCAGTGTTAAAAACATTGTTTTTAAATATTTTTTGTCGGGACTTTTTGTTGAATAAAAAGTTAAAAAGGACATCATTTATTTGAAATGGAAATCTTTTGTAGCATAATAAACGTCTTTACTCTCACTTTTGAACAATTTAATGCTTTGTTGCTGTGTAAAAGTATTATATTTCCTGATCCCAAACCTGTGAATGGTAGTGTATGTCACTGCAAACTTCCTGTTTCAATGGAAAATATGTCTACATGAAATGAAATCAAGCAGTTTCTTGTTTTTAATGTGTTTCAGAAATGCCATGATTAACAAACAGATACAAACATATTAGCTAATGACTAACTTGTTCCACACCTCTGCTAATGAAAATGGCTCTAAATAACAGTGTTTCTCAAAGTCTTCACAGAAAGATAATTGGCAAATGTCAGTCACTGTGTGTGTTGTGTGTGAATGAATATGCTGTTTGCCGATAAATCAACTTGTATCTTACTTGTCTAATTGCATTTGGTATTCAGTGTACGCACACTACTCTCTCACTCTCTCTTTCTCTGTATATACATAGTTACTCTCTCTCACATTGTGCTTCACAATCAAGGTCTTTTGAACTCTTTGCATGTGCATGTATTTGTAGGCCAGACTTTGTCTACACCGTAGGAACCAAATCCCCATAAGGGTCAGAAAATAGCATTAGCTCAGTATAAACAACTGATGTCAATGACAAGTCCCCAGGAGAAAGAAAACCCAGAATGCATTATGATGACAAGTCCCTAGCATTGAAAAAAGTGGACCAAATGTTATCAGAATTTAGCGAAATCTGACAAAACCTCCATTTGGGATGTCATCCATGATCATGGCCGTCAAGGTATGACAGATGCAACTGCTACCTAAGCGTTTTAGGACATTTTAGGTACAAAGGTTAAGATGAGAACAAATTATGCTTTCCTATAAGAAACTTTGGCTAGATGCTAAAACACAATACATGTATTTTTAGTGGATAAAGAAAACCCACAACGCATTGTCCATAAGAAGTCTCCAGCATTTAAAACGAGTGCAATGGTTTGAGGACCAGATTGTCATTAGACAAAACGTCCATTTGGGATCTCTAGGGATGTCATTTAAGGGTACAAATAATTCAGCTATATTTTTATAAATCTAAAAATACTAAAAAATGTATTTTACGTTTGTTGTACTAATTTTAATTAACTTTATATATACATATTAGAAGTGGTTTGTACATCCTTAGTTAGATAAACGTGTGTGTGTGTGTGTGTGTGTGTGTGTGAGACTGCTGCAAACGACCTCATTTCCCAAGACTGCCTATGTTTCTGTGATTTCTGTCCAACATATGTCAATAATGAAGAGGACAAACCCTTGAAATGAGGACACATGCTCTTTTTAAAACCACAGGTCTCTCGTCGAGTTGATTTGCGTACTGCAACTCAACTTTCACCAGTCAAGTTCAAATCGTGTCGTTTTTGTGAATTCAGCTCCCAAACTGAAGTTCTCTCCCTCTCTTTCTCTGTCTGCAGGGACTGTATCTTCACTCCTCCGCCATGCTTGTCAGCCTCCACCTCTCCTCTTCCCCTTTCTCCGACCGTCGCGTCCTGTCTTTCGCCTCCCTGGCTTCTTCCTCCAAACCGCCCCTCTCCCTCTCGCTCCTCATCCTCTCTCTCTTCCTCTTCCCCACCTGCGAGTCTCGCCGTGGAGGCGGGATCGGGACGCCCATCGGGGGCATGAGCGGCAGCGAGCGCGGCCAATCGATAATCAGCCCTCCTCATTATCCGCCACCAGGAGTCAATCCAGTGGGTCCTCCATTGCCACCAAAGTTTGCTCAAGGCCTTAGCATCGCAGTGATCCTTGTGGGAAACTCCAGCGAAGTGTCCCTCTCTGAAGGTCTGGAGAAAGAGGACTTCCTCCACGTGCCTCTCCCTCCAAAAGTCGAACTGGTCACGATGAACGAAACCGACCCCAAGAGTATCATAAACCGCATCTGTGCGCTGATGTCGCGGAACTGGCTCCAGGGTGTGGTGTTTGGGGACGATACCGATCAGGAGGCCATCGCCCAGATATTGGACTTCATCTCGGCTCAGACGCACATCCCCATCCTGGGCATCCGTGGAGGCTCTTCCATGATCATGGCAGCCAAGGTATGACAAACGCAACTACTACCTAGACATTTTAAGATATTTTAGGTACACAGGTTAAGATGAGGACCAATTATGCTCTGCTTTAAGATTCTACACCTGGCCAAAGTTTCTTATAGGAGAGCATAATTGGTAGTAAATTTACTTTATGCTTTACAATAAGACTCAATTAGTTCTTTAATTCTGAACAGTAACTCTACAGTTTTTATGAATTCACAAATATTTAAAATCAGTTGATTGTTAAAGGGATAGTTCATCCAAAAATGAAAAATCTGTCATTAATTACTCACCCTCATGTTGTTCCAAACCCATAAGACCTTCGTTCATCTTCAGAACACAAATTAAGATATTTTTGATGAAAGCTGAGAGCTTTCTGACAGATTTACTATACAGGGCAATTTAGCATGAGACTGATATTCCATAAAAGCGCAGATGGGAGTGGAAAGTTCTGCAAGTGATCTTCTGACAAGAACACAGACGCAGCCAGTGCATTACCATAATGACTAAAGCAATCTATCAAGAGCAGTGCAAATTAGCATAGGGTCAATGATAATCAGGTGCGGGTAATCTAGTAACAACACAGGCACACAATGGGTTAAGACTTGCTTTTTTTGGCTGTTAAATAATGGTGCAAATACCAGGAAACTGACTAGTGCAAACCTTATTAAATCAATTTGCATGATTCATTTAAATGCTGTCCTCACATCAATTTGCATCTGAACTCCTATAAATGCATATGTAAAGTTAGCTGCAAAAATAACTGTCCATTTTACTTTAGTCTTTAGTAAATATATATGTTAGTTCATTTTAGCTAATGATTTAAAGGGATAGTTCACTCAAAAATGAAAATTCTGCCATTAATTACTAACACTCATGTTGTTCCAAACCACTAAGACCTTCATTCATCTTCAGACCACAAATTAAGGTATTTTTGGTGAAATCCAAGAGCTTTCTGACCCTCCATAGACAGCAACGCAACTGACACGTTCAAGGCCCAGAAAGGTAGGTAGGACATTGTTAAAATAGTCCATATGACATCAGTGGTTCAACCGTAATTTTATGAAGCTACGAGAATACTTTTTGTGCGCATTCTAGTAGCTTCAGAAAATTACAATTGAACCACTGATATCATATGGACTATTTAATTGATGTCCTTACTACCTTTCTGGCCCTTGAACGTGTCAGTTGCATTGCTGTCTATGGAGGGTCAGAAAGCTCTCAGATTTCATTTTTGAGTGAACTATCCCTTTAACTATTGTTAACAAATGAGTCCTCATTGTAAAATGTTAAAGGGATAGTTCACTTTGAAATTAAAATTTGATATCTATCAGCTTACCCCAAGGGCATCCAAGATGTAGGTGTCTTTTTTTCTTCAGTAGATCCAGTTTTGATATTTTTAGGTCAAACCGTTCTAGTCTGTCAGTCATATAATGGCAGGTATAGGTAACTGTCTCTATAAGAGGGAAAAAGAACATGCACAGAGAAGTCCAAATTAAACAATTCCCCATCGTAACTACACATTGATGGCCTAAGACATGAAATGAGCGGTTTGTGTGAGAAAACGAACAGTATTTATATCGTTTTTTACCTCTTGTACACAACCATGTCCAAGTGATCTGAGTGCGCGCACGCATCCGGTGTGTGACATGTGTGCGCGCGCTCTGGCTTAGTCTGCGCGAGAGATCACTTCCGGCGCTTTCCGGAGCTTGCGCAGACTAAGCCAGAGCGCGCCCTTGGGGTAAGCTGATAGATATCAAATTTTAATTTCAAAGTGAACTATCCCTTTAATATTTATTCTAACAATATTTGCATGAAATGTTATACAGTAAAAATGCAGTAAAATTGATGTTATTGTTGTTTTTGGATTTTATTGCTGAAATGTAATGTTATTGAAATGTGGTGTCATTGAAATCTCCAGTTCTGAAGATTGAAGTCTTTCTCCATTCACATAGATATGACCTGTATTGACTTTAACCATGATGGTCACTAGAGAACCAATCATAGAAGACACTGTACTGCCCACAAAGACTGTTACTTATCGTGTCCTGCCATAAGTTGTGTATATAGAGCATTGCAGAGCATTTTTGAATAGGATGCTGCCTGTGTAGACAGTAGAGGGTTTGGAACAGAGCCACACTGTCTATTCTTTTCCCCCTCAAAGTCTCCTATTCTCACATGAATATTCATACACATACATCCACATGTTCATCTCTTTCTCTTTCTTCTCCGCCAAGGTCAGAGTTGTGTAGCAGGTGTAACAGACTTGTGCCTGTTGTTAAGTCAGTGGAGGTCTGAACTGCTGGAAACAGATGTGATGGCACGCATAGTGCAGTGTACTGTCCGTGCTGTCATTAACTATCTACACTGTACTTCATTAAGATGACTGTGTTTCAAAGAGGCGGAAGAAAGGAAGAGAAAATTAGAAGGAAAATAATGGCTATGCAGATTTGTTTTTCAAAAGACACTTTTTTTCGGGCCAGTAAGAAAGAAGGTAATAAAAAAGATGAGACGAAGTGAGAAAAGTGCAGAAAGAGAAGGAAATGTCAGAGGGACTTTTTGTAAATGCCACACAGTGAAAAACAGGGAGTCAAGTATATTTATTTTGTCATCTTGGAGAAAAGGAAAAACAGAAGAGGACAATAACTTCAGACACTTGCAGTGTTAAATACACCGTGCAAACAAATATTACCTAAACTTTAACACAACATTCTCAAGCTTTTTGCAGCTGCATGCATAATCACGGCTGTCCCAAGCAGACCTATTTTAAGCAGTTTTTGGGAAGTCGGTACACCCAATGTACTCAGGCTGTTTAAAGGGGCAGCCATTACTGCTGAAAGCTGGTGGTAAATCAATGACCCCCATCCTGAACAGCCTTTGTTTTAATGGAACAGGTTCCATTATGTTTATCAAGAGGGACACTATTCATCCAACTCACACTGTAGTATATTTCCAAGAACATGCAGCTCAGATCAGTTTTCCTGATTGGTGCTTCTTTGATGTTTATGACTACAGATATGTCAAGATCTTGTTACAGGGTTTTGTGCTTGGTATGAACTGAAAATTGAAAAGTGAATAGAGGACGTGATACTTTTTTCACTCAGGGCTCTTGAGTCAAAATATAAAGGACTGACTCAGAAAATCAGGTATATTGTAATGCTTGAGATTAGGATTGCCAATAAATAAAAAAAAATAATTAATTGTTCAGAATATTCACAATCACTATAAATTTTGAAAATGAAGAAAACTGATAAAGATTACATTATATTGGCCAATGAGAGCAATGAATAGACAAAAGTGGCTTTAGAAGTCATATGTTGTTTGTTGTATTTCATATAATTGAACATAAGCTTATCACAGGCCTACAGTCTAGTGTTTTCATTAACTAAAACTAAAATGAAAGCTAAAAATTGTTTCGCTTATTGACATAAGGCTGAAATAAAATATAAAAAGATGAGATGGAAAAACTTAAGCTTTAAGCACTTAAATGAAAATGCTAAATATTGCTTTGGCAACCTACTGCAATAAAATAAGTTTAAGTTGAAGTACTAAAATTACTAAAATTGATATAAAAATAAATGTAATGCTAATTACAAAAGAAAAACTGCTAAAAATGACAAAAGCATGTGACAAAATGATTAAATGTAAATTAAAATTAAATTAAATGTAAATATATACAGTGCCCTCCATAAGTATTGGAACAGTAAAAACAAAATTGCTCTGTTGGCTGTGGAGTCAAGACATCTGCAAATATGATTAAAAGATGAATATGAGACAAAACTACAGAATGTCACATTTTATTAT
>JAFVLL020034688.1:0-52456 GCA_021397915.2 Tor tambroides
TTTAAAAAAAAAAAAAAAAAAAAAAAAAAAAACCTTGCTATGTGTACTGCGTTAGGCTAACCGAGACTTGTCATATGCTTGCATGTTGTTGCTCTTTTGTTGATTTTGATTGCTTCTATTGTCCTCTTTTGTAAGTCGCTTTGGATAAAAGCGTCTGCTAAATAACTAAATGTAAATGTAAATGTAAATTTTATATATGTATATATATATATATATATATACATAGAAGCTATTGTATTCTCAAAAATATTTTGATATATTTAAATATATCTATAAATATTTAGAGATTTCAGGTATCGAATCTCAAGTAGTGATCCGAGGTTTCTGTTACTGCCTATATATCTTGATCTGTTGTCTCTGTTGTTGTAACTGTTGTGGTGGTTGCCACCTACTGTAGACCATGTGAGCTGTGATTACTGTAATTGTTTCATCATCAGTCTTCCTCTGCTGTCACCCAGAGTTGTAAATTAATAACCAGCTTTGCAGGCTCACAAGTTCTGTGTGTTCTAGCCTTGACTTCATGCTGTTCTGCTGCTCAGCGCCCCCCATTGCCCGGGTTTCTTTTGCTGCCTTGGGTTTACGTGAACTATCAGCTTCAGAGCAACAGTTTTCTAGTTCATGTACAAGATGCCGTACAACAAGATAGATAAGACACAGACAACTCCAAAAATGTGTTCAAATCAAGAATATTTGACAGACTTTTAAGTGAAGCAAATCTCAGATGTGTTTCATGGTGGCCGTGATTCTATAATATGTCACTATATGCAACATGGCTCTGATATTCAGCAACACATCTAAATTGTACAAAATCTATGTAAAAAGCATTTAGAACACAAATCATTTTACATATATAACATATATACAAACAGATAATTGTATCTGCATATTAAATTTCTATTGGTTGTCTTTCCTACATCTATTTGCATACTATGTGTCTTTAACATGCAGCAAAGATGGTGAAATGTTGTTTGTATGACTTGAAAAGGTTTAGTATGAAATAAAAGCAAAACACTGTCAATATGGTTTAATAGCAAAGACCACTTGAAATCAAAACTGACTCATGTTTGTTAGCTTAAAGTCATTTATATGCTATTGCAGCAGTGTTATTTAAAATTAAAATTAAATTAAAAACAAATTGTAATTGTATCTAAAGTTGTACATACAGTATGTTAAAGAGTTCACATTTTAGAAGCTGTCCATACTGTATTGTAATATCTGTTATCCATTGATACCATACTTACAGTACCTGTGTATGTCTGTCTATCCAAACGTGGAGAAGGCTACAACCACACTTTGCATATAAAGAGCTGAATACTTGTGAACACTGAAAATGACTATTCCCAAAGCAAGCATACCATGTACAGTATTCTTTACCTTTTCTCATAGTGTCAGAGAGCTTCACCAGATACGTGCGCTGATTGAAAAGGTTAGTTTGTCTGACTAGAAAGGGACGTGTTGTACTGAGTGCTGCTAATCACATGATAGCATGAGATGATAGAGCTGACACTTAAACGCCATAATTCACTGGTCTGTACCATCATTCAGGGCAACTATTTATTTTGGGTCATGACGTGTCTAGAAAGTCATTTAATGGGATTTAAACCCAAATTGGCTATGTTCTTGTTTACAAGTGCATGGCAAACTGTGATTTTAAATCTAATTTAATCTTGAAAATAAAAACATAAAAACGTTCGGTCACCATCTATTCACCCTCATGGTTCTCTGAAACTGTTTGACTTTCTTTCTTCTGTGGACTGCAAAACGAGGTATTTTAAAGATCTGTTTTTGACCTTGCAATGAAAGTACACTGGTTTCTCAAACAATACCCTAATGAATTATGAAATGTTATGTGGCATTGCTTCCATTAAAGAAGAATATGCTGTTTGGTGAATTTTAAAATCATGCTGGTGAGTGTGATCATCAGGTTTTGTTCATGTTGTCTCCAGTGCTGCTGTCAATACAACAAAAGGACAACTGATTATGAATTGTAATGTTAATATTTCCAGTTTTACTCAAAATGTTATGCTAATCTTTACAAAAATGTGGAAACTAGTGTTTTCTGACTTTCAGACTGCATCAGGTTAGATGTCAATCATTCCAAATGCTATCTTTTAATGAATCAAACATGCAAAAAAAAGAGGCTGTGCTATGACTTCAAACTAGTTGTTTTAAGGAATTGTTCACTCAGAGAAAAGGAAAAAAAATGCATCCCTTTACATCTCATTACATCACTTGCTCATCCAATGGATCCTCTGCAGTGAATGGGTGCCATCAGACTGAGAGTCCAAACAGCTGATAAAAACATCACAATAGTAGTGAAAATGTTGTCTCATCTGAATCAGGAGAGAAATGTGCAGCATTTACAAGTCCAAACAGTTGGATATGTTGGTGGACAGAGGATGGACTTTTTCACTGGAGGAAAAATAATTCTGAATTATGGACTCATATTTTGACCAGAAGCAATAGTTTAAAGTTTAAATGCGTTAATGATGGATTTGTTTCTTACAAACATGCAGTTTTTCACTTCACAAGATGTTAACTGATGGATTGGAGTGGTGTGGATTACTTGTGGATTATTGCGGTGTTTTTATCAGCTGTTTGGACTCTCATTCTGACGGCACCTATTCACTGCAGAGGATCCATTGGTGAGCAAGTGATGTAATGCTGGATTTCTCCAAATATGTTACCATGAAGAAACAAACTTATCTACATCTTGGATGATCTGAGGGTGACTGAATTTTCAGAGAGAAAAAAAATGGAGTGAATTATTGTTTAATATGTTCAATTATTTTGCTATTTGTAAACCCATTCACATTCTTTGTTTGGACATTTTTACAGGTTTGGATCCATGTGAGGGTGAACTACTCCTTTAAAGAGATTTCTAGTTCTTAAAAAAAAAAAAAAAAAGTTTTTCCCATGGCATACCCTTGTTGTTTTTCAGCCTTTATGTGTGTGGAACTCAAATAGTTGGATTTGTGATCACTGCTAACAATGGATTCTAATTATCTAATACCAGACAAGACAGACTAGCCTTACCATATCAGCGAATTAAATTAAAATCTGAAAGTTGTCCAGCATTATTAAATGCTGTGCTTAAATCCCCCTCTGCATGCTGCCTCCACTGAGGATATTATGCTGCATCATTTTCTTCCCTCTTTTGCTTCTTATTACGAGGTTTTATTTAGTCCAGAGCAAGAAAAGTCTGTTGAACATTTTGTTTAATGGTGGTGGTGCTGAGGGAAACCGTGTGCCAAAGCTAGGCAATTAGTTTCTCTTCTGCTGCCAATCAACAGCCACCCAGGAGAGAATGAGTGTCTAATGTGCCTCTTGTATTCACTCCTGCAAGTTGCATTGAGGAACTTTCCCCTAATTAAAAACCTGATGACTGATTTTGATATGGCAGTTTACAGGAGAGTAAGAACACAGCAAGTAGTGCGATTAAAAATGCATAAGTAATTGAAGCAAATGCTTATGAACAACACAAGCATGTATTGATCTGCCACTGAAACAAACGTTTGAAGCATAACTCATTTCCAGCGGATGATCAATACAGTTAATATTCACAATACCAACTGATGGAGAACTTTTGTACCCAAATATTGCTTTTTGTTGGAGCTTAGGTTTTAGTTATGCCATTGGATCTGTTGTTTGTATTAAATATGATTTGTCATATTGATTTGTTGACCTGTCAAAGCAAGATAAAGTTTATTTATACAAATTTCATATGCAATGGTAATTAAAAGTGCTTTAAATAGAAATAAACCATATGTGCATTTCCTGAAGCGCAGCGCTTGCAAAGCAGCAAAAGAACAAGCTTTGCGCTTAAATATAATGGTGCATCAGAGCTGCCGTTGTCATGACAGTCAGTGTTTGTCTGACATCTGAGCACAAATAACAAACAGCACAACACCTTAATTAGATGCATTGACCAGTGGTTAACTTGATGCAAAGGACAACAGAATTTGGCAGATAAATATTTGCATATCAGTTTTTGAATACATAATGTCCTATCAGTGTAGATTAATGAAGAATTTTCAAAATTGGATCATTTCATTAAAAGGTATAAAAAAGTAATTACAGTTCAAGAAGTTTATTATTCTCGCCAATGTTGCTTTTATTTAATCAAAAATACAGTAAAAACAGTAATCATCTGAAATGGTTTTCTATTTGATCTGTTTTTGAAAAAAAAAGTCTCATGTTTATGAAGGCTAAATACATTAAAAAATTAATATTGTAAAATATTATTGCAAATTTAAATATCTGTTTTCTTAAATTATATATATATATATATATATTTATTTATTTATTTTTAAAATGTAATTTATTCCTGTGGTGTAAAGCTAAATTTTCATCATTATTAATTCAGACTTCAGTGTCACATGATCCTTCAGAAATCATTCTAATATGATGATTTGCTACTTAAGAAACATTTCTTATTATGTGTGTGTGTGTGTTTTAGCATATTTTATACTATTATAGTTTTTTATATGTTGAATTAGCTTTTATATTTTCTGTTTTCATTATAATTTTGTTTAAAGTAATTTTGTAATTTATATTAGATTTTGTATTTATTTTTATTTATTTCCTGTTAGTAATTTTAGTACCTCGATATTGAGCAATGTTTTTAATAGATTTAGTTAATAATAACCCTGATATTTGTTGACATTCAATCAGCCTATATATATGTATGTGTGTGTGTGTCATATTATATCAAAGTCCAGTTTATTAGCTATTTATTTATTTATTTATGTTCAAAAAATATTATTATGAATGTAACTGTAAAATGGACACAAAGGTAAAACACAAACTAATTGTTTTGCTCTTTAATGTAGAATATAATGGAAGCTACCAAATAAACAATGTACCTGCAGACCTTTACTGCACCATTCAATGAGAACAAAAGCAGGGGTGTGCAATGAAACAGCCCTGAAGAAGTGTTTACAATAACAATACAAGTGAAGTGGGTTTGAAGTGCTTCGTGACTGAAGTGAATTTCACATGAAGGCCTCTTTTATCAGGTTTGCCAAGAGGTGTGATGATGCAGATGGTGTTGTTGAGGTCTCAGTGAAGAATACCTCTTGGAGGACAAGAGAGGTCACGGTCATCCCAGCCGAATCTTATTCCCTGTCAAAATATGCTGCCGTAAACACAAAGGATCACAACGCATCGCCAGTGGCACTGAAAACATGGTGCCCTCCACACTACGTCAAGATCTGTTATATAGCATACCAAGTGGCACACAGCGGGCTTTGTCCGTCTTCTTCAATCCACTTAAACAAAACGCCAGTTCTAGCATAATGATATAAGCGTTCGCAATGAATCCTAATCACATCACAACAGTGCGAGCCAACATTATGTTTCATGTCCATTGTCATGCACAGCAGGCAGTCTTTTCCTCAAAGACCTTGATTTGCTCAAATGAAACTAGCATTGCTGGTTTGACTCCGTTTTGCATCTTAATTTCAACCTGTTAGACTTGACATGCTAGAAACAATGGAGATCTACCTGACCATGAAATTGAATAACACGCTTTCTAATATGAAGTATGTTTGCTTCAGTTGCTTCGGTATATGATGGAAGTTAGATAGGCTACGTGAAATGAAGTTAGATAACGGGGAACTGAAATGAGTGCATTAGGACATATAATTAGACTTTTTGTGTGACTGAGGAGGGGGAAAACAACATCATAAACATAAAAACAAAAAAAAGAATCGCTTTTGGCGAAATAAGACAGACTTGTGTTTCCGAACGAATACAACCGCAGATATGCGAGAGAACTCGAGTAAAAGACAAACAAGTAATTAACTTATGTTGCTGGCGGCTGTTAACTTTGGAGAGCACAGCTAATGTTGTCATTACGTCTTTGGTGATAATGTTATTAAGACAGAAATGAGATGTGCAACAAATGCTCACCAGCCTGGCACTCGAGAGGTGAACAGTCTTTACCCGCAGGGGGTGTATCGATTGCACGGCGAATTGTATCATAATCAAACTTCCAACTGAGATGAAAACACTGCGATGTAATATGCTATAGATTATTCAGACAACAAAAAATACGCTAACAAGTGCAAAGGTGTGTTCAAAGGCCTACAGAAGAGCAACTCAGCATGACGTCCCGTGCTGAATCTGTTCTGAGGAAGTGACTGCTGGCAGTCTGTACATGACAGGAAATAAATGTTTAAACTGTTTGAAGGACTTGTCACTGTAAGCACCAGACTTCCCTTAGGGAGAATTCACACAGAACGCGTTTTTGCATTTAAAAACGTGAGATACAGGGCAGCGGGATACAAAAAAGACATGGAAAAACTAAATGTCTCAAGGCGTGTTTTTTAAAAGTTATTTTACATTCTAAAAATGCAGCGCTCATGCACGAGACTTGAGCACAATGGTCAAAGGCGAATTTTCACTGCCTGTTTGAAAAGCAGCCAGAGAACAAGCAACGATGTCTTATAAGCAGAAATGTAGGCACCAGACCTCCCCTACGGGCAATGGAAAAAAAAAATAAAAATTACAAGGAAAAAGCTGCAAGGTTTAAGGTTTAACTTCTTTTAACTTGACATGGTGTTCTAAAAACACGGCATTCTAAAACGCAGTGCTGTTTAAAGGATTACTTCGCTTCCAGAATAAACATTTCCTGATCATTTACTCACCCCCATGTCATCCAAAATGTTAATGTCTTTCTTTCATCAGTCAAAACGAAATTAAGGTTTTCGAGGAAAACATTTTTCTGTGTATGGTGGACTTCAGTGCACTTCAATGGGACCCAATGGGTTTCCCAGCCGAGGAATAAGGCTCCTACACTGTAAAAAAAAATCCGTAAAATTTACGGTAAAAAACTTGCAGCTGTGGTTGCCGGAATTCTACTGTAAAAAATATGGTAACAACATTTTAGGTTTTACGGTTTTAACTTAAATTTACAGTTAAATACCGTAATTTATTTAACTGATATAATGTTAATATACCAACCTATTAAAGTACTGAAATCTGTTTTGTACCTTTGAAATGCACTGATAACCGCCAAATGCAGGTGGTGATGAGAAAGTCACATGATGAACCAAAGCCCATCACAAGCAGCTTTTAAATAATAGCATATATAGAAGGTGCACAGTGTCATTCACACAAGCACTAAACACCATCATGGTGAGACTCATTAAACTGAAATATGCTATAAACATTAATTTAACAACATTAAATGTAACATACAACCCTAATAAACATAACTGATAAGAAAAAACTAAGAAGAAACATAGTTATTTCAAAGAAAAAACGTCAAATTCAAACAGAATTTGAAATGCAACGCAGGGAATTCTGGGAACATCAGTTTACGGTTTTTCCCTGTAAATTTTACAGGAACTTTCTGTTAACCATTTAACAGGTTTTTACTGTAGCATTTTCACAGTTTTTTACCCTTAAAATCACGATCATTTTTACAGTGTATGTAGTGAAACGATTGGTCATTTTCTTAAAAAAAAAATAAATCTGATATACTTTTTAACTACAAATGCTCATCTTGCGCTAGCTTGACCTCACGCATTACATAGTCATGTTGGAAAGGTTTTGCGTGACGTAGACGGAAGTACCGAGCCAGTGGTTTTAATTTGTTTAGACCCTTTTGGAACTAGGAATTATTTTTGAAGCTGCATTGAAACTGTAATTTGGACCTTCAACCCATTGGGTCCCATTGAAGTCCACTATACAGAGAAAAATGTTTTCCTCAAAAACCTTAATTTCTTTTCAACTGAAGAGCATGAACATCTTGGATGACATGTGGCTGAATAAATTATTAGGACATTTTTATTCTGGAAGTGAACTAATCCTTGAATGCATGTTTAACAACAGAAAAGCAGCGACTTTTTTGAACGACTCAGTTGAATGAATGATTCATTGACTCACTCATAAAGTCATAAAGGCAGTTGCTGTTGCCACCTACTGGTGTAACAATGAAAAAAAAAGGTGAGTGGAAAAAGTGAGTGAAAAAAATGTACTTTCTGTACAAAAATTGTCTTGATGTTTAAAGTTAAAGGTTAAAAGTTTAAAGGTAGTAATTATGCATATTAGCCACAGGTCACTAACAATACTTGATTAGTGTATAAACATAAGTGCATAGATGAACAGTCACCACATTTTCTTTGCAATGGCTCTAAAGAATGAGATTTTAGCCTGACCTACATGTGACTCAGTGTTTGATACATTCCTTCCCCCCTCAACATCCACATGTTCTCTCTTCCCATCTCTCATTTTCACTCATCACCCACATCACCTTTTGGTGGCATCCCCTGCCAGTCACGACAATGTGGCCGATTACACCACACAGATTGCATCGATTGTGCGGGCTAATTGAAATGCGAGTAGCCCTGGTGTGGTGCGCATCTGCTCCATTTGCGAGGTTCGCTTTGGCATGTCTCCTCTCTTCCCATCTGAGAGAAAGTACAACGTGATGTGGCTGCAACGTTTTACTCATCGTTGTCTGAAATGATGCCAGCTTATTAAGTCCAATAGCCCTTCAGGGAGTTAAGAAAAGTCAGTTGGCTCAAAATTAAAAGAATACTTCATGTAAGAATGAGACTTTGGTCATAATTGACCCACATGTCATTCCAAACCTATAGTCTGTTGTTTTTTTTCTGTAAAAGACAAAAGAAGAATTTTTGAAAAATGTTCACACAGCATCTGCACCATAAAAGAGGTATGTGGCTTCATTTTAAGTCATCATTCTGAGAATTCTTTTTGGATTATAGAAAAAAAAAAAAAAAAAAAAAAAAAAAATCAAGTCTTCCTTTTTATTTTTCTCCTGCAAAGAGAATGACTGTCATTTTCTATAATTAAAGTGTGTCTTTGGCAACTTTTGTTCAATAAAATATAACATGTATTTGTTAATTATTCAACAAATCACTGATTTAAATATACCTAGTTAAGACTGTCATTTTTTTAATTATTTAACAGCAACAATGAAACAAAGCTGGAGAAAAATGCAGTTAATGTTTTATTAATTGATTATATATATATATATATATATATATATATTTTTTTTTTTTTTTTTTTTTTTTCCAGAATACTTTTAGATTATTCAACAGTATTATGTGCCAACATCTGGCAACAATGCTAATTAACATTCACAGAAAATGATTGGATCATGGCTTTGGAGTGGGCAGAGATGCAAAATCATTCCTAGTTCCAAAAGGATCTATATAAAATAAAACCACAACACTGCAAACAATAAAAGTATAAGATGATGCATACTCTGTAGCAGATCCATAGATAGAAACAAATGCAGATATGAAGCAGCTGGAATGCTATGCAAATGAGGTTTATCTCAATATTTTGAAATTTACCATAAACTCAAAGTTATTCCAAACACGTTGTATGATTTTCTTCAAGCAACTTAATATAAAAATGTTGCGACAAAAAAATGTACAGAGTATAAGTGCAACGTTTTCCTTTTCTGAAGCAATTCTTGCAGGAGGAGATTTATGGGCAGCTTTGCTTTGACTTTTCTGTTCAGTTTGACCTAAACAAGCTGTGTGAGATTGAGGTCTGGAGACTGAACTGGTCAATGTCATTAGAGAAATATATTTAGTGGTGCTTGCTAAGGCAATAATCACTACTTTTATGCAGACAATGGCTTCGTTGGAAAACCCCTGTGTGCTAATATGTATTCATTTTCTGTAATCAGATTTTCTTGATTTATGATTTATTATAAGCTGGTGGAGTAAAGAAATCAATAGATTTACATTAATAGAGACCAGAATATCATGGAAACCTGTAGGTGGGCTTTTTTTGACTTTGGCAACCACCTAGAATTCGCATGGCGGCATGACACAAACCTCTCAGAACACCCAATTCAATTTCACTTCAATTTATTTATAAAGTGTTTTTTTTTTGTTTGTTTGTTTTTTTTTTCCCACAGTGTATGGCTTTAAAAAGAGTAGTACTGTACAAACCTGCAATAACCAAGCCAAATACAATGGTGGCAAGGAAATACTCCTCAAGATATTGAAGTACACTCTTAAAAATAAAGCTCCCAAAAGGGGTTTTTCACCAAAAAACCATTCAGTAAACTCTTCTTAAAGAAATAGTTCACCCCAAAATGAAAATTTGCTGAAAATGTACTCACCCTCAAGCCATCTAAGATGTAGATGAGTTTCTTCAGCTGAACATTTTATTTTATTTATTTATTTTTTTTTAGAAATGTAGCATTCCATCACTTGCTCACCAATGGATCCTCTGCAGTGAATGGGTGCCGTCAGAATGAGAGTCTAAACAGCTGATAAAAAACATCACAATAATCCACAAGTAATCCACACCACTCCAGTCCATCAATTAATGTCTTGTGAAGTGAACAAATCCAACATTAAGACATTTTACCTTTAAACCATCACTTCTGGTCAAAATACTAATCCATGATCCATAATTATGCTTTTTCCAGTGTAAAAGTCATTCACCTGTTGTCCTCACACATCAAAATTCAACGACATATGTGACTTCAACGTCAAATTCAATGTCTTATGTTGCACAGTTATATTTGTAGCAATAGCCAAAAGTACATTGTATGGGTCAAAATTATTGATTTTTCTTTTATGCCAAAAATCATTAGGATATTAAGTAAAGATCAGTTTCCATGAAGATGGAAACTCTCATTCTGATGGCACCCATTCACTACAGATGATTCATTGATGAGCAAGGGATGGAATGCTAAATTTCTCCAAACCTGTTCTGATGAATAAATATACTCATTTACATATTGGATGGTCTAAGTGTGAGTACATTTTCAGCAAATTTGAATTTTTGGGTGAACTATTCCTTTAAAATAACTCATTTTCATTCTAATGTAAAGAACATTTTCCACTGTAAAGAACCTTTTGTGGAATGGCTACATTCCATGGTTGTTAAAGATTCTTCTATCTATGTCAATACAGAACCATTATTTTTAAGAGTGGGAGGAACCTTATCAACTGGATAGCAACCATCCAGAACAAATTAGCATTGCATTTTAATAGTACAATGCAACAGTTATCCTTTGTGTGTATGTGTGTGTCTTATACAGCTGTATTTAGAATTGTTGGCATCATTTCTGCTCCTGGGTTCATTAGCTGAGCTTGTTTTTAAGGAAAAATAAAGACAAATTTCACTTCTTTTCACTGTGTTAATTTTAAGGTCAGAATTGATTGGCTTGAATGTCAGTTTTTTTTTTTTACAGGCTGTACTTTTCTTTTCTTTGCTTAACTGACCATATTTTGCCATTTTCTGCTTCCTTGCTTTTAGGAATAACAATATTATGCCAATGGAATCAATAATTTCACTAATCTTGGACTCTCTCCTGTGAGCAGTAGTTGGTAAGACACGGTTAATTAGCCACTGTTTGATTGAACATTTTAGAATTGACAGGATTTTGGGCTGTGTTGTATCACTGTTAAACACATTTTATACTGAATTCCACATTATTCATTACTTTTTATCTATAATTGCTGTGTACTCTGGTGTTTTTGTTAAAAAATGGAGCATATAGGATCTACATAGGGCCATTTATGATCTTTTTAAACCCAGTGTGGGGAAAAAAAAAAAAAAAAGAGACAATATTTCATCTTGTCAGCAATCAATACAAGACCCAATTGAATATTCCCCTTGAGTGAGTCATGTACTTTTCATGAAATTGTTCCATGTGCTTTCTGTGCACATGCCTTCTGTGTCTTCTTGACCCATTTAATTTTTCACACCTGTTCCTTTCGTCAGATTATTGCTGCTAAGATAATATCAGAACAGCAGTGACAATCACAACCCATTTCACTTCTGTAATGCCTTCATGTATTAAGAAAGTAAATAGGATTCATTTTGATTTCATGTAGATTTTAACTAGGATTATGGCTTTAGCTAACACAAGCCAACAGATAAATTAGCACATTTGAACTGTTTCCTCCTCATAACATAAACACATGGTAATTATGTTAACTCTTGACTTTAATAAGATATTTCAAAACTGATTTGTTAAATTCAATAAGCTTGTGATTTTTATGCTACTAAACAGTCTTGAGTGTTTCCTTCTGTATCCCCAAAACAAAAAATGTATAGTACATATATATATATATATATATACACGCACACACACACACACACACACACACGTTATAACCAATAACACTCACACACATAAATATACATATACATACACACACACACACACACACACACACACACACAAAATTAGTGCGTTAACGCATGCGATTAATTTTTTTCTGATTAACGCGTTAAAAATATTTAACGCAATTAACTCAGGGGCAGGTCTAGGGTTGGCCACCCCATTCGCAACTGCTGCCTCTGTCTCTTTTTTCTTGAAAAGGATTGCGTTTATTTAGATGCAGAACGTCTTTATGACCACATCAAACGGAGACGTTTCAGACGCGCTCTAACTTCGCCTCCGCGCCAGGCGCGAGTCAAACAAGCGCGGAAAAGATACTGTGCTCGTAGCGCGCGCTCTTCAAATACACGCACAAAGGTGCCGGCGCGCGCTGTAGCCTGTATCATTTCATATCAAACAGCGAAAGAAACTACGTGCATGCAATGTCCTAGTTATGCCGTCAGTTAAGGCATGAAGTTACCAAAAAGGCATTAAAGCTGTCTTAAAACTGCCTGCATGCATGGGATATGTTATATATGCGTCACATTTAAGAACATGCCTCTGAAATGGTTTTAAAAAACTGTCCTGAGGCACCCCAGCACTGTCTCCCTCATCTAAAACACCCGATTCAACTCGTCCGCTCATTAGTAGAGACTTTAAGACCTGAAGTGGGTCAGAAAAGGTAAAGAGAGTTGTGAGAAAATAAGACTCAGATCCGCGTCACGTTCAGCAGCAGCAGCTTTTAAAGCTATAGCAGGCAAATAAGCTAATAACCAGCTGCTGTGATGTCTATTAATCCAAGAACCAAAGAAAAAAAGAGGAAATCAATAACTTTTATAGCTTTAAGGGGTTCATCTATATTTAATTTAGAATTTAGTGTTTGGTAAGTATTCATTTTCTGTATATTTCTGCTGAAGGGCACAAGTAGCTAAATATGTAATTTATTATAATAGGTTCATGTGATGATTGTTTTAAGTTCACTTAAATTAGAAGTTAAGTCTAATAAATGTTAAAATTTATAGATCTAAATTATACTGTAATGCTGACTGGCTACAGTCAATGGTTAAATATTCAGGGGAAAAAAATATTTTATAGAGACATCAGTAGTATTGATATCAGTGATGCTGGCCTTCAATCATAAAAAAGATGCCATTAAAGAAATATTAAAAATATACTGTCTTTATGTTGTTTGTGCATTGTACATTTGAAGATTGAATGCGAAATTATTGCAATATAAAAGTATATTTAAAAACTTTAATGTTAGGTGGAATTAATCGCAATTAATCGCGATTAATTTTAGAAAAATGTGCGATTAATTAGTGCTGTCAATCGATAAAAAAAAATTAACTATTTTAAACATAACTTTGCATAACTTGAACTTTTCTGTTTTGCAAATACTTTATTTTGATTGATCTTAGGAAATATTCTAATATTTTGAGATACTGGATTTTTGACTTTCATGAGCTGTAAGCTCTAATCATAAAAATGAAAACAAAAAAACTTTTGAAATGTTTTACTTTACTTGTAATGAATCTAGAATATATGAAAGTTTCACTTTTTGAAATGTTACCAATTTTTTTTTTTTTTTAGATGCACCTGTATGTGTGTATATATATATATATATATATATATATATATGTATGTGTGTGTGTGTGTGTGTGTGCATTCGTGTGTGTAGTTGTGTATTTTTTATATTTCATAAATAATATCTTTTGTAAGCAGTTTGCATGTCTTTGACTTCTTTCAATGTCTCAGAATATCTTTTTAATAATACATCACTTAAGAATTCCTGTATAATGTTTGCCAGCTGGCGAAATATTATCACTCCTTGCCAAAAAAAAATGTAATTGGCATTTGGTGATGCACGTGTAATAATTCTGGTCCCTGTCAAAAAGTATTCAGAACCATCCACCATAAACCTGTCAATACTAAACGAAGGCACGATTCCCCTGCACACTATACTTTCTCTATACTTTCCTTAATGAACATCTCTGGTGTAGAAACGGCCTTCCCATCCAGCAATTGTGGAGAAATGCGTCAATTTCAGTCCTGCTCTGTCTCTGGCTTCCTTTGGTCTCTCATTACCTCTTATTGCCATCCATTCCACAGGTCCCTTGGTGAGAAGCCATTCTGAAAAAAAAATCAATGCTGTCGAAAACAAGAAGCTAAAGCCTATTATGTCAGTGCTGACAATAAAAGTATTTTTTGGGCTTTCACGTGTGCATGTGATTTGCATACGTATTTCATTTCTTGAAGATTACAGACAGTGCTGTGCCAATATTTAATGCTGGTGGCTCTTTAGCTTTTCTGTGTTTTTTCATGTCTTTTGTGGATGCATTGATCTGTCTTCTGTGGATGGCCACCATAATATCTGAAATGTAGAGCCATGAGTTGGGCGATTTTGCTCAATCGTACATACAGATTCTTGATGTTTGTCTGTATTTGATTGACAGTTTTAAGCATTGAAATTAAGTTTTTTATCCTAGCAGAGAAACTTAGAAGCAAATTAAAGAAGCTTTTTTTTTTCTTTTTTTTAATGGTAATATTATTGAATGTTTGTGAGGCAGATTCTACATTGAGATGTTTAGCAAAAAGACAGTAAAGCCTAAAATCACCTACAGCACATTGCGTGGACGAGCTAACGGTCCCCAAAAGGGCTAAATAAACATGCACTTTTTATTTGTTTGTTTGTTTTGTTGTTGGTGTTTTTTTTTATTATTATTAAAATTAAAAATAATTGCAGAAAGGCTTGTGTGAGGGTTTAGGGTAAACGTTATGAGCAGTATTATTCTTATAATCATTGATAGGTTTGATAGGTTGATGATAGGTTTTGTTAATATTTTGAATTATTATTTTGAATATTTTTATTGTATTCTTATATTTTACGTTTTCACTTTAATTTTAGGTTCTTTTTATTTTATTATTTTGTTGTTGTTGTTTTGTCTTTATTATTATTATTACTTTTAATTGTTTATGTAGTATTGAATTTATTTATTAGTTTTAGTTTAATACGTTTTAGTTATTTTAGTAATGGGGAATAAAATGAGGAATAAAAATAAGTAGATAGATAGATAGATAGATAGATAGATAGATAGATAGATAGATAGAAAATCATGCTAATAATATAAATACATTTTAATATCTTATTGATAATAGACTCAGTCCCCTACTGAGTCTAAAAAATCCATTTTTTTCCAAGTTGCCTGACACAGCAGTCACAGGAAGAACCCCAAACCAGATACCGTAAGGTGAAAATAACAAAATCTGAAGCTATTGAGAACGCTTTACCAGAGGAGCTGACAGTGAGCAGTGATTTGGCGGACTGATATGAATGACTATAGCTGGCAAGAAACATGTCTGGCTCTCAGAGAAGAGCGGAGCTGCAGTGTGAGGGTGGCTGCATGACTGCTGCTTCCATCGGCCCCTGGGGACACGAGAGTGAGTCATTTCTTCAGAGGAAGAGAGCTCACTGCTACTGTATTGTTGTCAAAGCTGAATTGGGCTGGGGAGGAGAGACTAGGAAGTAAATAGGAAGCTGGGCTTTAAAAGTGTCTTGTTGGGTTTATGCCTGGGTAAAATGGTGGTGCTCTAAACAGAAAGCTGCAAAATGATGCTGGCTTTTAAGATACCTCATTTTGGTCCAATTTTAAGGACGCTTTCAAAGTTGGCCCGTAGCCATTAACACACATGCTTATGTGGGCGATGTGAATTTGAGTTTGACTTGCATCACTTCCTGATCCTGTTTCCCTGCTCATTCTTGTTTTATCTCTCTTGTGTATATGGACCCTTTTACACTGTGATGACGTATTTCCACTGCGTTTCTTGCCTTTTTTTTTTTTCCCATTTGGAAAGTCATAGAATCAGTATTGTGAATTTTGGTAATGCAAATGGGTATGCAAAAATTATATTTTAGTTTCCGTTCACCACTATAGATGTTTACTCAATCCATTTCTAAAACCCCCAGAAATACAGTGCTATTCAACTATTCAGAGTGTGGATCAAACACAAGTCTTCAGGATCAAAAGAGGTCAAGTTTTTGCTGGTTAATATGACTGAGAGATATTATAACTACACCATCTATATGCAAAAAGATTTTTATTTTATTTTTATTTTATTTTATTTCAGATTGTATATATTTAATTCCTGTTCCTGGCTCTTAAGAGCTGTCTTTTTTGACTCTTTGACTTTACAGCAGTGTTATTTTATACTATTATATTTTTTAATAGTATTTTTTAAATTAGCTTTATTTTTTATATTTTCTGTTTAATTTTACCTTTATTTATTTATTTGTTAATATTATAATTATTAATATATATTATAATATTTGTTAACAATGTTATTTGTTAATATTTTTAATATTACTATTTAGGTTTAATGTATTTTTATTGCAGTTCAATGTATTTCAGTTAGCATTTTTATTTAGTTCCATTTTTAATCTAATATTTATATTTCGATTAACAAAAAAAGTTTTCATGAAGGTTACATTTAATTACGTTTTAGTTAACGTTTATATGACAAATTTTAGCGACATGATGAAATTTTCCTGCAGTTCAAGAGTCATACACTGAACAAAAAAAAAAAAAAAAAGGTGTAGAAACAAATTTAACTCAGAAATTGCTAGTAAATTTCACAATTTAAAGAAATGCCAAGTAACATTGAATTAAACATGAAATTTTGCAACCTGGTCTCATGACAAAAACGTACCTGTGGGAACTTTTTGCAAGACGCGAAATACGTACCGCCATGTAAGTTTTATGACATATTTGATGTGAAATGTCCAGATAATGTGTTAGGTTTTTTCCCCGGAACAGATGAACGTACATATGGTAGGTTTTATGTGGTGTTGGTTTTGTAGGTGTCACTGCAGTTCTGACTTGAAATATCCATTGAGTGGCGCTGTAAGTCTAATGCTCTGTGACGTTTTAAAATAACATACCATCTGCACTACACCTAAACCTACCCGATAGTATGAACAAAAGCCAATGTGCCATAAAAACACAATCGCAAGCATGCCATTTTAGCTTGTTTTTCGATCTCTCATCTTTCAGCTCTTTCATTGTGAGTCATGTTTTTGACGGGATTTGTACCCAAGGATTCCACATCCTAAATCCAATTCCGTGCCGGCTGAGCCACCGAGCAAGCTTGTTACGTCTAGAAATCGAAACATATGGAGCTGTAATCATAACTGTGTACAAAAACGATTACAAGTGCTCACTGTTTTACCGCCTCTAGTGTTCATTTCCGTAGGAAAGTGCAGTGATACGTACTTATTGGTACGTGCTTCGCGTGTTGCGAAAAATTTCCCAGAGGTACGTTTTTGTCATGAGATCATGTAGAAATTCTGATTTAGAAAAATCTGAAATAGTATTTTATTGTAAACATACTCCAATAATCTTTGTTTTATTTACAACTTTTTCCAGGTATATTAGAGTCACATGACATCCACAGCTCAGGTGATTGGCTCTGTAATGTGTGGAAGTGTAATAACTCACCATGATCAAAGTTTGCAGAGTTCTGTTCTACGAGGTCTCGCCATTGAGTTGAAAGGAAATGTTAATGTTTAGCTTTCTCCAGGTGTTATAAAGACCTCCTCGTTCAGGATTGCTGGGAAATTACAGGCAGGTGTTTGATTAGAGTTGGAAGTAAACTGTGCCGGAGAACGGCCCTCGAGGACCGCAGCTCAATAGCCCTGCACTACTGAATCAACGCTGAGTGTTAGCCAAGTGCCAAGTGCACTTGTGCGTTAGAAGGTTGCTACCTGTGTAGACAGAAAGGGGACCCACAAGGGTTTGGAACGAAGCTATTATGTTCTGAAGTATTATTTCTTAGAACTAAATTTTCCATTAAATATTTACTGTACATCACACACATCATTTATCATGTCATTGTAGCGATTACATGTTTTATTTATTAGTTTTGATAGCACACGCACTGCACCATGAATATCTTTAACCAAAACTCATTGGTTAATAATGACATAATCTCTGAAATATGAATAATAACGCATCCTGCTCAGTGTCTGCGGTGGTAAAAAAAACCCTGCTCATCATCACTGAGGCAACACCGTCTATTGTAATAGAAATCTCAATAACTCCTGAGAGTTTTGAAGTGATATTTATAATATACCACACATCGTTATCACGAAGAGAAGCTGTTAAAGATGCAAAGGCTCAGAAATTCAGTACACTTGTAATATGAAAGAATCGGGATACCCAGATGAGTTACATCAGTGTGTTGTGTCCAGTACAAGATTACTCAGTGGCTAAAACCCCCAGCTGGACACTTGCATGAAAAGAATATGATGCAACTGAAATGTAACAAATAACACACATTTGTTTTGCTCTCTGCACATTGCCCTTGATGTTTATGTTTAATCATAAAATATGATGTGGGTGAGTTCAGTTTCAAATACTTTCTTACTTTTTCTCATTCTTAAAAAAAAGAAAGAAATAGTTTGTATTAGTTGAAAATGAAACTTTTTAGCATTAAATAACAGTACAACATCATTTGATACATTTAAAAAATTGCAATTAGAATATTTCAGATTATTTTATTCAAATGAGCATGAAACATTTTTGTGCTGCAAACATATTTTTGCATTATTTTATACTATTATATTTTGAAACAGCTTACATTTTTTATATTTTAAGTGATTTTTTTATATAAATTTTGTAATGTGTTTTTGTCATTTTATTAATATTTTTTCTTTATTATTGTTATTATTTTTTGATATTACCTTTTTTCTGTTTTAGTTTTACTTCCATTTTCTGTTTTTGCTTATTTCCAAGTTTTTTGTTTGTTTGTTTGTTTCCAGTCATTTTAGTGCTTGAACTTATTCCAATAGTTGATATTATTTATTATTTTAGTTCCAAATATTTATATTATTTTAGTTCCTCACAGCTTCACAGCTAAGTTACTAAAAAAAAAAAAAATAAAAAAAAAATCTGAATACCAACTTGCAATTAAAATATTTCACATACTTTTTATTCAACCATTAAACTACAGTTTACATACTACAGACTTGCCATGCTACTTTAGCAGTGTTATTCTGGCAATATGTTTATACTATAATAGTTTTTTATTAACATTTTGAATCTGCTTTTTTAAATTTACTTTTTAATTTAATTTAGTTTAGTAATTTTGTTTTATGCTTTTGTCAGTTTTATTCACAGACATTCACATTTAATTATTTATTTGCTATTTGGATCTAATTTATTTTATTTCAATTTTATATATTTTTTCAGTTTTATATACTTATTCTATACTTCTTTTTTTTAATTATTAGTCATTTTAGTGCTTTGGTCTAAACTTTTTTTTTTTTTTAATCTACAGTAATTTTCATCATTTCCAGCTTTATGTCAGTTAACAAAAAATGCTTTTTTATAGTTTTTGTTCTTCACAGCTTCATAGTTGAAACAATTCTGATTACCAACTCAATTGCACTAAATATGCAATTAAAATATTTCATATTCTTTTCAATCAAATGAGCATTAAACTACATTTTACATACTACAGACTTCTTGTGCTTATTTACAGTAAGAACAATTCACCAGCGGTCACTGATTTTTCTCCTTTTTTCCCTGCTGGTTGCTTAGCAACCTCCTGGATCTGTTTCAAGAGCCACAAATGCCGGGGGTCACGTGTGTGTGTGTGTGTGTGTCTGCAGCAGAATGAATCAGCCATTGATGGGACACTAACTTACTTAAATGTTCTTATAAGGTTTAGTTGGATACACAATTTTAAGTTTACTTTGTTTTAATCAGCACTTCTTTAGTGCCGCTATTACTTTTCTAAAGGATCAGGCTCACAATTTTTGTGGTGGGCAAAAAAGCCTTACATTGATGGAGTGCTTCGAGTCTGGAGCTCTCGGGGTGCCGGCCAGATCTCAGCCCTGGAGAATCATACAGACGTGCGGGTGGGCTCTTTTGACTCGCTGAAGTGTATAGAGGCTCTTCAACATCAGGGTGGAATATTTTGCACAGGCTAGCACCATTCACAAACAAACAGAAATAAAAAGGTAGTTCATCATTGCTTTGTTAACTTTTATCAACCAATATAAGAAGATTTACTCACTTACTTATTAACACTGCTAAGGCAATCCAAGATGTAGATGAGTTTGTTTCTTTTCAGAACAGATTTGGAGAAATGTAGCATTCCATCACTTGCTCACCAATGGATCCTCTGCAGTGAATGGGTGCCGTCAGAATGGGAGTCCAAACTGCTGATAAAAACATCACAATGATCCACAAGTAATCCACACCACTCCAGTCCATCAATTAACATTTTGAGAACTGAAAAGCTGCATGTTTTTAAGAAACAAACATGTTTTTAACTTCAAACCATTATTTCCGTCTAAAATATGAATCCACAATCCATAATATTGCTTCCTCCAGTGTAAAAGTCCCTGTTGTCCTCTCACATCAAAATCATATTCTTTTAGAACTGTTTTGGACTGTTATCATATGTGAACGGTGCTTGATCTGTGCAGATTCCTCTCCTGATGCAGTCAAGACTTTTTCACTGGAGAAAGCAATATTATGGATAGAGGCCTCACATTTTCGACAGAATCAAGGGTTAAAACGCCTTAATGATGGATTTCTTTCTTACAAATATGCAGATTTTTTTTCGTTCAGAAGATGATAGCTGATGGACTGGAGTTGTGTGGATTACTTGTGGATTATTGTGATGTCTTTATCAGCTCTTTGGACTCTCATTCTGACGGCACCCATTCACTGCAGAGGATCCATTGGTGAGCAAGTGATGTAATGCTACATTTCTCCAAACCTTTTTCCATGAAGAAACAAATTCATCTACATGCCTGGGAGTTGGCATATTTTCATTTTTGTGTTAATTATTCCTTTAAAATGTAAAAAATGTTTATTTTCTACATAAAATTACCATGGTTACTAAACAGGCAGGATAATATAGCCCCAGGTTGTTCATTTCAAATGAATTCTGTGTTCGTAACTTGGAATTTTTCCACATCCTACTTGAAAATAATGATTGGAAAGGCACTAGAAAATCTTAAATTCAATAAAGAACCCTTTTTTCTGCAAGTGCATAAACTCTAAACACTATGAGCAATTTTAGTAATTTAATAATCATCTTTGTGGAAAAGATGCCATTTACTCCATTAAAATCCCACAAGATAAAATAATTCCTACTGAAGAGGTGTTAAAGTGAAATGTTTACATATTCAGTTCCAATATGAAGAGAATCTGAGAGTGTAGCAGAGCTCTGTTTTACCTGACAGCGATGTGCTTTTCATACGCTCAAAAAAAAACCACACACTCAACCTTTAATCAAAACTTCATGCTCTTTGTATTTACGTATAGTCAGAACCTGAAATGTATCCCAGGGGGCTCTTGTTGTCTGCCTGTCAACTTAAAACCAGCCTGCCAACTTTCAAAATGCCACTGCATTACATTTAGATGAAGCTTTACAGCAGGCATACTGGGTAAAAATAAATCTTACAGAAATTATACACAAGCACTGATGTCCAGGAAGACACTTTGGGAGGCAGATGAATGATGCTATTTCTAATTAAGGAAACAAATGGCAACCTGAAACATTGATGTTAGGCTTTTGCTATCTTTATTTGTGCGTATTAAACTCATCAAAGTCAAAATAATATTATTATCCGCTTCTAATAATCCACAAAAAACACACCACCGGATTAATCAGTTAGTCTCGTTTGATGTATCCTCTTGCAGCATCTCTCTAATAACTTCAAGGACCTGCTGATCCGTCTTTTATGAATCATTCTGGATGGCAGCGGATGCTCCTACATGGAAGGAAGTGGAAGCTATTTTTTTTTTTTTTTTTTTTTTTTTGCCGGAGAGGTGATCTATGCTAGTGCCCTGACAGGCCGGGTAATTACCTTTGTCTTCCATTGTCCAAGATTGTTGCTGTCATCCGTCTCCATTATGGCCAGGATGTTGTGGTGGCCCTCCTCTTTGTTTAACAAATGAAATGCTTTTCCACCTGAGTGAGCAAGAGGAAAGAGCAGATGCCTCAAGATGACAGAAAGGTTGCGGAAGAGACAGAGAGGATGATGTAGATGAAAAGAGCTTTGGGGAAGAAAAAATTAACAGGTGACCCAGCGTACCCTTGTTTTTTGATGTGTTGAGCTAATGTGAAGATGTGGAAGAGCAGGGCTTGCACTTTTTAGCACTTTATAGTGATTTAGACAGTAAAATATTCTGAAAGACCAATTAAATGGCTGTGTTGACGTATTTCTTATTGAAGCAGGAAGATTTTAGTTTACATCACAGTAGTTAACCATGCTATAGTCAGAGGCTGGCGTTATGGGGGGAGGGGCTAGCTTAATCTAGAGAGCATTTGATTGGCCAGAAAAAAAAAAAAATCACATTTAATTCAATGTCATTTGTCATTTTTTGCAATAATTTGTGAAATGAACTAACAACTTCTGAGTGAAAATTGCTTCTACACAATTTTTTATTGCATGAGCAACTTTAGAAACGTAAAAATATTTGCAAATACTTAGGTTCATATAATACTGAATTCATGTTTTTATTGTATTCAATAAAGGGGATTAATTAAATGTTCAATGCAATCATATTTACCACAGTAATTATTATTTAATCAAAATATATTCCTAAAAAAATCTATATAATTAAAAAGTAAATTTATAATTTTTTTTTTTTTATTTATTTGTAAAACAATTATGCATATGTTCATCAGTGTAATTTTAGTATCATTGAGATACTATTTTTGCGATTTTGAATCAGTTGGTACTTTATTTTTTTTTCTAATTTCATTTAAATTTTAATTAATTTTTAGTAATTTTGTACTGTATTTTTGGCATTTTTTAGTAGTATTGGTATTATTGTACTTAGTATATTATTTCAGTACATCAAGTTAAACCAAGTTTTTTTTTTTTCAATTCACAAATAATAATAATAATAATAATAATAATAATAATAATAATTATGGTTTTAATTTTTCGTTTAAATTTTAGTTAACTAAAATGTATATGTAGATGCTGTACATCCATATTTTACATTTCAGTATATTTTCAAACATACTAAAATGTATATGAAAACATTACATACAAATCTTTACAAATAAAATCAGGCTTAAAATAAAGGTTGTATTAATATAATATAATATAATATAATTGGAATGTTATTAGAGGATGATAAAATGTAGCAAACCACATGCCATATTCGCTATAAGCTTTTTCTTCATAAAGTGATGCACTCTAATATTTAATCTCACACACACACACACACACACACACACACACACACACACACACACACACACACACACACACACACACAAGCCATAAGGAAAAATCCACATGATACCTAACATTTAAACAAACTTTTGACATTTCATATTATAGCTATTAGTGTGTCACAAAGACACAACCTCCCACCCGGGAGCCAGATGCGGAGGTATTTTTATACCCCGTCAATGCGAGAGGGAATGGTTATGTATGTAAGGAGGCTGGGGGTGGGATGGAGTGAATTCGCATGTTGCATAGCAACAGAGAGGGCATTGTGACAATTATGATTCATAATGTTGGCATTGTTTTTTCTCCTTGGCAGCACCACATCAAACCCTCCCAGAAATCAACCAAACAATGTTAATTAGCAGATTAAAGAGCCATGGCAAAAAATGCCTTCTGTTTGATTTCTGCTCCACTCGCACAATAGAAGAGCTTTTCATTGAAGAGATTCCGCGATGAAGTACAAACTGCTGTCACCTGGGGAGATGTTTGACATTTGTTGCTTAAAATCAAGTTTTGGAAGACAAAGTGTTCTCTTTTGAAGTTATATGCCAAGAACACATAGTGAAGTTAGAAAATGAGGAGGAAAAACACTTATGTAGGTACTCCTGGTTTGGATTAGTCATACAGGAGAATAAACACTAGGGCGTTGTGACCTTAGTCGCGCCGTCATTCACTCGCCCTCAAAACTTCAAAATATGAATGACTTTCTTTTGTGTGAAAGACAGAAGTATATATATATATATATATATATATATATATATATATATATATATATATATATATATATATATATATATATATATATTTTTTTTTTTTTTTTTTTTTTTTAAGTTTCAGTGTTTGTGTTCACCCCATACACTAAAAGTAAATGGGGTCCAATTTGGTTCGGCATCCCAACGTTATTCAAAATATCTTCTTTTGTCCTCAAAAGACGTTTGAAACAACATTAGGGTTTAAAGTAAATGCATTTAAAGTATTAGTTCACCCAAAAATGAAAATTAGGTGAAAACGTACTCACCCTCAGGCCATCCGAGATGTAGATGATTTTTTTTTTTTAACAGATTTGGAGAAATGTAGCATTGCATCACTTGCTCACCAATGGATCCTCTGCAGCGAATGGGTGCCATCAGAATGAGAGTCCAAACAGCTGATAAAAACACCACAATAAACCACAAGTAACCACTCCAGTTCATCAGTTAACATCTTGTGAAGCAAAAAGCCATTGCTTATGGCTAAAATGAGTCCTCTATCCTATATATGCACAGATCAAGCAGCATTTACAAGTGAAAACAGTCCAAAGAGTTCCAATCACATATGTTGGTGGATTTTGATGTGAGAGGACAAGATATAATGGACTTGTATTTTGGCCAGAAATGACGTTTTAAAGTTAAAATGCCTTACTTCACTTGCCTGAATTAGTTGCTTACAAACACACAGCTTTTTTGCTTCACAGGATGTTAATTGATGGACTGGAGTGGTGTGGTATTGTGATGTTTTTTGGACTCTCATTCTGACGGCACCCAGAGGATCCATTGGGGAGCAAATGAAGTAATGTTGAATTTCTCCAAATGTGTTCCCATGAAGAAACAAGCTCATCTACATCTTGGATGGCCTGATGGTGAGTAAATGTCCAGCAAATTTTCATTTTTGGGTGAACTATTGCTTTAATAAGAATAAAGTGCATGCACCGATCACATGCCAGCTACTCAATCCATGCACCAGCCTTTATGTTCCATTCTCTACTTCCCCCAAATGGCATTTTAAAAGCCTCGTTTACATACTAATGCAGCTGCCATTAATGGGTAGCACTAATTAAAAGGCAGGATCATTAGTGCATGAGGCTGGGTGTGTCCAGGCCAATTACATACTGATTAACTCCTTCATTGCCAACAGCACACACCCACTGACCTGCCCAAAGGGTCAAGATTTGGCGGTTGCCGTCATGATTTTGCGCCTGCTGCAATTCTCTATGGATTTTGAATGAATGTGATTTTTGGAAACCTACTGTTATGCTTCATTAATGTTGAATGGAAAATTATATTACTATAACCTTTATATAATATTATTATAACCCTCACAATTTTACAAGATTATGGGATCTCATATCATAAATCATAAATGATTTAAGATGTTTGCTATTATGCAGGGAAAAAGCCAACACAATTTAGCAACATTTGAAACTTGCATCAACAGGCATCTGTGTGTCAACAGGTAATATTTAACAATGTAAAAGTGATAATATTAAGCAATTAATTAATTTGAGTCATTTTAGCTCCACTAGAATGGGCCTTTTTAGAGACCGATATGCATTTGCATGGCATAGAGGGATCAGCATAATACTTTCACAGGTTTTGCATGTTGGTTTGTCAATTTGCTGACAAAGCTTGCACTTATCCTTCACTTAGACTAAAACTTCTACATTCCTTTAGATAAAAAAATAAATAAATAAAAATTCCATCACATCTCCGACATTAAAGTCTGACCCTATTTGGCTCATTAAAAACCCTGACTCTACTCTTTCAAAGACTGCTAAATGGATATATATGGAGGGATCCTCTTTTACGGTATGTCCCGGCCAACTTTTCCCAGTCTGAACTATAGAGAGAGCTTAAAACCTAGTGCTTGTGGCTCTTGTTAATCTAATAAGCTTGCTAATGATTGTCATGAGGAGGATGGATCTGCTCATCTGCTTTTAAGCTTCTATTAAATACTTGTAGCCATATTTCAGTATAAGAAATGGCTCTGAGATCATGTGTTTTAAGCTAATTTCTTTGCAGCTCACAAAACAGTCAGACATCTCATTTGGAACTTTAGATGAAAAGGGTGTGAAACTAGTAGAGTGTGAAACTTGAAAATAAAGTCTTGGTTCTTTTTCAACAAACGGTCAGTGTAAGTTTGTCACAAAGATGTCACAAAATGTAAAACCTTTATTTTTTAATAAATAACATGGTTGAATCTTTGAGCTAGACATATGCAATACTGTAAAATATGTATAAAAACAAGAGCAATGGTCTAACAATGGTGTAACAATTTTTGTTCCATTTTGAAGTTGTTAGGTAACAGGGTTGCAATATGGGATGTTTCTGATAATTAAAATGAATTTTCCTAAATGAATAAATCAAATTAAAATAAAAACACATTCCTTGTCAGTTGATGTGTATAAAACATCTACTTTTTATTTTTTTAACATCTACTTTTAGGCTAATTTTACAGTATTTTTCAATAGTTTATCATACACTATAGCATTCAAGTCTGGGGTCTTTTTTTCCTGAAAGAAATTAATATTTTTTAATTCAGGAAAGATGCATTAAATTGATTAAATGTGACACTAAAGACATTTATGATGTTACAAAAGATTTCAGTTTTTTTTTTTTTTTTAAATGCTGTTCTTTAAAACTTTATATTCATTAAAGTATCCTGAATATAAATGCATCACAGTTTGCACAAAAAAATATGAAGCAGCACAATTGTTTTCAGCATTGATAATAGTGGCAAATCAGCATATTAGAATGATTTCTGAAGGATCATGTGACACTGAAGACTGGAGTAATGATGTTGAAAATTCAGCTTTGCATCGCAGGAATAAATTGCATTTAAAAATATATTCAAATAGAGACCCGCTATCTTAAATATTACTGTTTTTACAGCATTTTCGATTAAATAAGTATAGCCTTGGTGAGCATAAGAGACTTCTTTTAACTTTTTTTTTTATATCTAATAGTTTTACTCTCTAAAGAACACAAGATTTGTGGCTGTATTGCTTTAAAAAATGTAATAGGGCACAAAATTGAACTTTATTCATTGTGCCAAAGAAGCAGCAGGTGGTGCACTCAGTGGGGAATCTCCTAATTTAACAAAAAGAGGGAAACATATCATATTAAAAGTAGCAAAGAAGGCTAACCTTGAGAAAACACATTCCCAGTGACCATCAGTATTAATGATGCAGCCCTAGAGGTTAAAAATCTTGGCTAATAAATACAAGTTTGTAAGAGCAAACCCCACAAGCAGAGATCCATGAGCAATCACCATTGAGCCCTTGAGTGAAACACTTAACCTCGGGATACTCAGAGGGGATTGTGTCTGTAATAAGTGAACTATGAGTCACGTTGGTTAAAATAATCGGACTAAATAACTACTGACTAAAAACTATAGGCCGTTATATAAGCTGACACGATGGCGTACACCTCTTTGTTTCACAAAAAGACACTGTTCAGCTCCCGCTTTCTTCGGATGTGTGTGGGCAAATTGAGATGAAAGAAAAATTACAGCCCACCTGAAAATTATTTCCATTAAATTGCCCGTAGGGGAGGGGAAAATGGGGAAGTAATGATGGGGACATTATAGTTCATCTCAATCAGAATACAGTACAACAGGGAACAGCCAGGCAAAATAAATGAGCATAGCTGCACAGCAACAATGTTAGCCCAAAAAAAACCCCCATGAGCCTCATCGATTGGACAGGAGAAGGAGAGCTCTTTGAACTGAACCGAAATCACATATTACACTTACCGGAAGAGACCGGAGACCTATAATAAGACTACACCCCACCAGCCTCATTCCGGTCCAGTGGTGACACCTTAAAATGTCAATGCAGGTCGGGAAAGTTTGAAAATGAGGAAAAATCTGGAGAAAAGGCACCGTGACCTGAGAGTTGCTGCAGGCGGGATATGTATATGTGTGTGTGTGTGTGTGTGTGTGTGTGTGTGTGTGTGTGTGTGTGTTTGCTTTTGGTAAGAGTAAAGGTGGGCTGGTGGCTGCGTGAGCGCCCTGGAGGTCAGAGACTGGACATTGATGAAGGGTCTTGATGTAGAAAGGCAGTAATCAGATCCCTGGGGCGTTTGTGTGTGTGTGTAAACCTATAACAGCAGTAGAGCAGGTGGATTTATGCCCTTTTGAGTGGTGGACATGGTGAGATGCATATGGTGGCGTCTGGACACGTGTCTCTCGCCAGGATGCTGTCCTGAGGCCTTCCAAGGGTCATCCAATAGTGCATGCAAACAAATAAATAATACATCAATTTTACTTATGTAATTTAAAATGAATATTTTTTTAATATATATTTAATAATGTTAAATAGTTCATAAATAGTATTACTGAAATAAAAGTCATTAGTAGTGAATGCAAACAAATAATTATAATTATTTGTATATTTATATATATATAAATAATTATATACAAATATTATATAAAAAGAATATAAATTATATAAAAATATATATAAAAAGAATTATTATATATATTACATATATAATTATATGTTATAGGACTGTCACGATGTCAGATTTTTCACTACACGATTATCATGGTCTCAAAAATTCACAATAATGATATATCATGATATCTACAGAAATCTTGAAAAATAATAATAATAAAAAAATAGGTTACACTTTATTTTAAGGTGTCCTTGTTACAGTGTAATTATACATGTAAGTACTGAGAAATATTAATTAACTACATGTACTTTATGTACTATATGGTTAGGGTTAGGATTAGGTTTGGCTTAGGGTTACTTGCATGCAGTTATGCATAACTGAGTCCTGTTATAATAGTAAGTACATGTAACGTGTAACAAGGACACCTTAAAATAAAGTGTTACCAAAAATTAATAAATAAATCATGCTATCAGTTTTGATTGATTGATTGATTGATTGATTGATCGATCATTGCATACAAAAAGAACAATTACACTAAACAGAAAAGACTAAAATGCTAACCGGTTTTAGTTTGGCACAGTGTCAAAGTAAGACAATTTATGAGAATAACTACATATTTTTACTCCAAACTTGCGTTATAGCATCGAGTGTTTGAAATAACTTGAAATAACCTTCTGTGAACTGATTTTTATTTTATAGTAGTGATAAAGGCTATGTCTAATATACATTATCCATATGAAAATACCTGAGATGGCTTGAAGAACACAGATAAACCATATACTGTTGTAATTGTGTCATTTGTGTCAATTCTTCATCATGTTTCATCGTACAAAATGTTTCTTTCTGCATTTTATTCAGTTACAGTGACAGCTGCATACCTTTGTCCATATAAGGTATTTCCTGGAAAATCAGTTGTTTTATTATTCCTATGAGTCTTGCTAGTGGACTTTTTATTTTATTTTATTTTATTTTATTTTTTTTTTGTGAGGGTTCCCTCAGGTGTCGAGTATGAATGAAACAAATATTGTATGTGTACTATTCATTTTAAAATATTTCCAAGCCCGATATATTGTGACACCCCTAATGCTTTATAAATGAATAGTAGGCCTAATATTGAAATAAAAATCATCAATAGTAAATGCAAACAAACTATATATATATATATATATATATATAATTTAAAATCACTAATTTTATGTTTAATAATCATCAACAGTGAATGCAAATAAATTTCTATTATATTTCATAACATAGTATACTAATTATATATATATATATATATATAATACTAATATATTACTTACTATATGCACAGAATTCAAAATATCATTTTTTATTATACCATTAGCATATTCAAGTAACATGGCATTTATATGGTACATTAACATTTAGTTATTTAGCAGACGCTTTTATCCAAAGCGACTTACAAAAGAAGACAATAGAAGCAATCAAAACCAACAAAAGAGCAACAACATGCAAACATATGACAAGTCTCGGTTAGCCTAACGCAGTACACATAGCAAGGTGGGTTTTTTTGGGGGGTTTTTTCAAGGAAAACAAGTAGATAGAATAGAAAAAAGAAAGCTAGTGTTAGTTTTTAAAGAAAAAGTAGCAGCTAGAGAATAAATATGTAGTTGATAGAGGGTCAAGGGTGTGTGTGTGTGTTTTTGTTTTTTTTTTTAAAAGAAGACAGATAGATAAAATAGAATTAGAATAGAGAGTGATAGAGTTACAGGGTTAAATAAAGATAGAACAGATGTGTTTTTAGCCGTTTCTTGAAGATGGCTAAAGATTCAGCTGTTCGGATTGAGTTGGGCAGGTCATTCCACCAGGTGGGAACAGTGAATGAAAAAGTCTGTGAAAGTGATTTTGTGCCTTTTTGGGATGGCACAATAACGCGTCGTTCACTTGCAGAACGCAAGCTTCTAGAGGGCACATAGGTCTGAAGTACTGAATTTAGGTAAAGGGGTGCAGAGCCAGAGGTGGTTTTGTAGGCAAACATTAATGCCTTGAATTTTATGCGAGCAGCTATAGGTAGCCAGTGCAAATTGATGAACAGAGGTGTGACGTGCGTACTCTTTCAATGAGTATAAATGAGTATGGTACAATAATTACCATGTATATATGTAAAAGCTTGATTCTGAGTTACAATATACAATACTATGTATACACATGCACATTTTATTTTATTGTATTGAAGAAATGATTTAAATAATAAAATCATATTTATGTCTGACAAATGATTCAGGGTTACACACTCACAGTCAATGTATTAAGTACATAAAAGCACAGTAAGCAATAAAAAGATGCAAAAATGCGGTGACCTTTCAGTCTCACTCATTTGTTGCTCGCTTTATCACGCAGAAAGTTGTTTTGTTCTCTTTATCACACATAAAACATGTTGTTGTTTTTTGTTTGATACAACATAAATGTTTTGCTTTGTAGTAGCATGTAAATACCATGCCTATTTCAGACACCAGTGGCTATTTCTGAGGAAAAATTAGACACATGCATGCTGATATAGAAAGAAAACCTTTAGTTGTACTCGCAAGGCACCTCTGAATATTAATTCCAATTTAACTGCCAAGGGGTTGAACATTTGTGGCTTTGATTGGAAAAATGTCAGTCAAATGAAAGATGAATTAAATTTGAATACATGGTGTCTCGATTTAGCGATGTAAATATCAAGTCGGAAAAAAAAATGACTTGACACTTATTAGGATCGATTTTGTTTTAAAAAGTTGTGCAGTGTGTTGGCAGCACTTCTTCCCAGAGGAAGTGCAGCAGGAAAGGCAGCGCAAATGCCCCCCATCCACGGTTTTGGCGTTCATTTATTTGAACATTTACAATCTTAATCTTCTTCTGCTGTTCTCTCTACTTCCTCTGTTTATGAAGTAGGCCGTGTTTTCCTGTCAGCCAGTACAGCGCTTGTGCTATGGAGTAGATTTGTTTACCCTCAGTGCCATTGACAAAAGTGTGGATCTGAGGGATTTCTGCCATCTCCACATCCATTGATAAGACACTTACAAGCCGCACATTATTGACAGAGATCTTCCCTTCAGGCTGCCATGTGTCTGAAGAGGAGAATCTCATAATTCATGCGCCATTCGTGTTTTTCGTGCATCTAAATGACCTCTTTTCACTGACGGTGTAAAACAAGATTGTTGAAGAAATATCTATGATAAAGGAGTATTTATTAGTTTAAAAGCTGTTAAGATGAAAGAGAGGTAATGGAAGGGAATTTGGAAATAAGTAAATCACTTTACTGGTACCATTTATATTTTAAAAGCAACAGTGGCACAAATCTCATGTTCTTTGGAGAGAAAACTTTGTAGTCAAACAATGAGAAACAGAATTAGCATTTTAAGTCCATGCGTTCCTTTTGAGAATTTTCTATGCTGTTTTCAACTTATGACAATAGCACCAGCGGTTTACTTGTAGAGCCTTTTGTCTTTTGTTCCACAATATAAATAGCTTACAGACTGACTACAACTGCCACAACAATGGGAGTTTATGTGCTTGACAAAGTAGATTATTATTTTAGTGGCTTTAATTATATCAAATGTACAGTTTTTCAATTGAACTGGATTGGTAAACATTTTTATCAAAAGGATAGATAGATAGATAGATAGATAGATAGATAGATAGATAGATAGATAGATAGACAGATAGACAGATAGATAGATAGATAGATCAAAAAATATATCCAAAGTTTTTAACGTGTCAAATATTTGAACCCGACTGGTCCGGGTGAGAGAAAATGCTCAAAGAAAAATATTTACGTACGGACCACTGACAATATTGACAACTCACTGCACAGCAGTTCTCTTGTGTAAACGATGCTCATGCAAATTTACATCTTGATATGTCAGAGGAACCCAAGTGAGCATCAATCATGTTTGTCACAGCCTTAAATCACACTCCAACAGTTCTACTTATGTCAATAATGCACGTCACAGAGTGAAGTGCTGTGATTTGCATATTTCCTCATCCATCTATCAGGCTTGCGAGCCTAACGCCCATGTGACGTTTTCATATTAGCTTCCGATATCAAATGTGACAAAACATCTTCGGTGTGCATGGGAAACAGGAGATAGCGTTCCCTCTGTTGTGATAAATGTAACCATGCATCAGCTTTTGTAATTCGTCGGTTCAGCCTCAGCTCATCAAAGTCCTTCTTGATCTCCGCATCCATCATCATTATCAGCACTCCCTGTTATAAATGTTCCCATTATTTTTCAGCAGTTCTTAATGTCTGATGGCATTGTCACCATGGATACTGCAGTTGTCACAAGAGATGACTGGCACGAGCAAGACTCATTAGCGGTTCAGTCGGCTTAATTACACACTGACAAAAAAGGGAGAAATATTAAACAGACATACAAAGCATAACACACATTAATACGGATAAGAAAATAATACAGTTTCCTCCAATCTAAACAACATTGATGTCCAAGGGTGCTTTAAGGGTCAGTGAATATGTTGGGCTTAGTCCAGACATCTGTAGAGGTGTTTGGGGTCATCGTTTCATCTAATATTGGACAACACTCCATAAAAGTAGTCCATTACTTCTGAGTTATATCCAGGTCTTCTGAATCACTTCGGGATTTATGTGAAGATCTAGAGTTGAGCAGAATACTTTGACAAAAACAATCTTGACTGAATATTAAATGCGCTCTCTTAAACGTCATTAAAGTGAGCCAGATGCTTATTCAGCAATTGAGTCATTTGTTCGTGAATCAAACTACACTGGTTCACGGCGTTTGATTCACTAAAAAGATTCGTTTCAAATAGTTATTTGTCGTGAATCGTATTGTACTGGTCTCGTTGTATGTTTTCGAATTTGTTCATGAGAATCATTTGTTCTTGAAATGGATTCCATTTTTTGCGCTGTATGTTTTTGATTCACTACAAAGGATCAGCTCATGTGAGTCATTTGTTCAAGATTTGGACTGTAGAGTTGTTGTATTTGTTTGTGTTCGCATTTAGTGCGACGTGAGGACAATTCAGTATGTGTTTTGTTATATTTTTTGCAGTACATGGCCTTTTATCCCATCACATTCAATTCAGACTGCAAGTTCACAGTTCCGGTGAGTTCCTTTTGCCATACCTTTGTTGATTTAAACAGTGCAGAAAACGAGTAACTATATGCATGCATGCGAACAGATGTAGGTGGCCATCAGAAGTTGTCACAAAACAATATTTTTAAGTTTGTTTCTGAGGAAAAAAAGAAAAAAAAAACATCCTGGATTTGTCAAAGTTGGTGAGGATCGTGGCCACAAATGGGTTATGTTTTAAAGTTTGTACATTCCAGCAGTAAATCCATATATTCTGGTTTGTTTTCAGTGTTGTTTCTGAAACATTCTGTGCTTATTACACGAACAGAACATTATTCTGACCCAAGTCGACAAACTGTTTCCACTAATTTATTCTGTTGTCTAGTGAACAGAAACCACTGTGCCACTCTGTTGCAGAATATTCTGAAAACACTATGCTGAAAATCTAAGCACAACTTAAGCTCTGATTTAGTTTTTGTTGTTATTATTATTATTATTATTATTATTATTAAATTAATTTAAAAGTATTGATAAGCAAAATGCTTAATGCATTCAAGAAGCCCACCTCACATTATGAATTTAAGCATCTGAGTAATTTGATAAAACTGTTCAGTATAAGTTCATATTAATATTAACTTAAATTTTAGACACAAAATTGCGAGTTACTTTGTCTTTGTACTATGCTTTTGTTTTGCCGATGCAGATTAAGTAGTGGTGTTTCGTCCTGAATCAATCAACGTTTTGAACAAATCGGTTGATGCAATGACTCAATGACTACGTTTACATAGACATCAGTAATCTAATTATTTACCTTATTCTGAATAAGACAATATTATGATTAAGGTGTTTATATGAGTTGTTTTAGAATATTCATTTCATGCTCCCGTTTTACATGTTACAGTACATAGATCGATTAATGGCACTCGTCATTACGTCCCCACGCAACGCCATCCGACGTTCCCTCCAGAATTTCATGCATCGACATACAGTTAATCTTCATTATGGTGCCAAATACAGTTTTGGGTGTTTCATTTTTTTTAAAGATTTATTTTTGGCGTTTTTGCCTTTTATTTGATAGGACAGTAGTTAGACAGGAAGCGAAGTGTGAGAGAGAGAGGTGGGTGAGATCGGGAAAGCTCTGCAAGCCAGGACTCGAACATGGGACACCCAAAGCGCAAAGGCGCTACATGTCGACGCGCTGCCCAGGAGGTGTTTCGTTTTTAATTTTACGAAAGCTTCAAGTGCAATTAATTATTTGTCATGCTATGCGTGCAAACAGATGACGGCGTTGTTGAAGCTATGCTCTTTTGTTTGCCGTCAAACGGTTGACCACTGCAGTGTGTGTATTAATGCTGTCAAAAGTACCGACTTCGGTACCAGTCAATACTGTGATTTTAAAAACGTTTCTTAAACGATTCTTAAACACCACTAATTGGCCATAGTGTTCACACACTCAACAGATATGACTGAGAGTGCTCAAATGTTAGCGGGAAATGAACGTTTTTAAAAATACAGTACCGACTAGTACTGAAGTCGGTACTTTTGACAACACTATTGTGTATACTGTCGCAAAATGCAGCGAAAAGTCCTACACAACAGTAATAGTGTGATTAAGGTGTGTACATGTCGATAATGCGACTAAAATAGGAATACTCCACATGTCTTAATTCGATTTGTGCTTAATTTTAGTATGACTTTAACCAGATTAAGGTCATCAAAAATCTCTGTTTACATTGTACATTCTTAATCAGAGTGTTGTCTTAATCGTGTTAAAATCTGAATATTGCTGTCCATGTAAACGTACTGAAAGACTCACATAGGCAGTCACTTGTGTCGATCCTGAAGAAAATCAGAGATTTTGAATGAATCGGTTGAGTAAATAATTCACTTATTCACTGGTAAAAGCAGCTACTCAGTTCCACCTATTGGCATAAAGATGTAACTTTCAGAAAGAGTCAGAAAAGGCATCGCTAAATCCTACATTTTCAGTGTTCAGTGGTCAGTATCTTACTTGCATATCTTACTGAAAAAATATCAGTGGTATCAGAAACAGGATGGTAGAATTTTATTTTGAGATTATTCCTCTTTCAGTGACTAGAGGGAACCATAACGTCTAATGAACTCTCACTAAATGAAGAGAGAACGTGTGCACTGGGTCAAACAAAAGCTACACTAGCACACACTGTACATGGATAGGTTGAATTGAGAAACAGACTGCCATTTTTTTTTTTTCCAAGTTGCCAGAACATCATTCTGGACTAATTTAACCCCTGATCATAACCAAGATGTTTATCTCTTAATTGCAAATTGCAAATGTTTCATTGAGATTGTTGACTCCCAAGGTGGTGCATCATATTTGTATTACAATCATATTAGCCTGTTGCTATGTGTACAATCAAAAATTAATGAAAAACAAAGTGCATGGGGAAAGAAAAGGAAGACACAATAATCATTGCTGAAGCTCTGGAGCTGGTGCATATAATGTTTTCAATTTGATCTATCACAAGAGACAAACTAAAAGCCACAATAAACTCATCAATTCCTTTCCCATGATGCATTGCATTACTGATCAGCAAGAATGAACAGCATACATAGACAAAGCAGATGTTATTCTTTCCCTGTGGCCTCTGTTTCCTGAAAAACAAAATATTATGAAGAGAATAAAATAAAACTTTAATTAAAAGTGCAGTAATAGACACCCAGCTAACGGAACGATCTCAGAATATTTTGTCAAGGTTCTCTCAAAGTTATGAATATTCTTCCAGTAACGTTAATAGAATGTTCGTTCAAAGTTATCTGGCCCTTATCAATGTTCTTACAACATGAGCATTAAAATATTATTTATACATGGAACATTTTTATATTTGCCTAACATTTTTTAAATGTTGCTACTTTTTTTTAGAATGTTCAGAGAACTTAATGTTCTCTTAATGTTTGAAAAGTTATAAAAATAAAATGTTCCCTTAATGTTTGCATAACCATAAAAAGCATAACCATTCAGAAATAACATTTTCTTAATAACATCTTAATGGGAACGTTAGTACTACATTCTTAAAACGTTTTTTTTTTTTTTTTTTTTTTTTTTAGCTGGGCCATTTCTACTTGCAGAACCAAATAAAGAAAACATATAAACCGAGTCTATAGACTAATAAAAGTCAGTTCATTCATTCATGTAAAAGACTTATGTAAAGCTTTAATTAAAGGAACATTCTCAATGTTTTGGAAAGGTTCTCTGAAAGTTATAAACAAACACTCTTCCAGTGACATTAATAGAATGTTCATTCAAAGTTATCAGGGCTTTAAAATATTCGCACAAAAACATTATTTATACATCTTTCATGGAATATTTTTGGACACATTTTAGTTAGACGATCATACCATTTTTAAATGTTTCAGAATGTTCAGACTCAATAAACAAAAATCGGCACACTGCCACTACTGCTCCCAAAAGTTTATTAAAATCACAACGTTTGCCTGACGAAGACCTTGTGTCCTAACTACACGCGACACGACAGAATCAATCAAATATCACAGCCAATCAGAAGCGTGTGTGGGCGGGCTCTCCCTTCAGGCCCACTGCACTCGCAACGAAATGGATATGTTTATAATCTAATTCATAAATATTAAACTTTTTTAACATTATTAAAAGTACATACTGAGTGAGAGTTGAGATAGAGAGTTGGATAGAGAGTTGGACTTGTAACCCGAAGGTCGTGGGTTCGAGTCTCAGGTCCGGCAGGGACCACAACTGAGGTGAGACCCTTGAGCAAGGCACCTGAACCCCCAACTGCTCCCCGGGCGCCGCAGCATTGGCTGCCCACTGCTCTGGGTGTATGTTCACTATGTGTGCATGCACTTTGGATGGGTTAAATGCAGAGGACAAATTCCGAGTATGGGTCACCATACTTGGCCACACACCACTTCCCTTTCCCCTTTGTCATGGAATACGCTTGCTGGTTCGCATTGAGTTAACGTACATCTTATTTTCAAGATCTGAGGTAAATTGTCTGTTGTTGCTTTCAGTATGGCTATAACGGTCACGAAGAATGATATTCAAACTCACATTAGACACGTTTAACTTTGAATAAAGCACATAATCAGTACCTGAGATTATCACTGTCATTAGTTTGTATGTTGTTCCAGCCGCGACGTCGCAGAAATAGAAACCGTTTCTAAATTAGAAATTTAGTGTGTCGCCGTCACGGCTAGTTAAGACAAAAACTCTGATTAACATAGAAAAGATACCTTTTATCGCGTGTCTCGGCGTCGCATCGCGTGTAGTTAGGACACGGTGTGAGTCGAAACGGCATTGTGCCGATTTTTGTTTATTGACAGTGAAGTGTTTCATATGATGGAGCACCTTCCCAAAGTTTTTGGATGTGCGCACATTACACTTTCTTCAGAAGGTTCAGAGAACATTTAAAAGTAACATTCCCATAATGTTTGCAAAAGGGTTAAATGGAATGTTCCCATAACATTCACATAACCATAAATAGCATATTCAGAAATAACATTTTCATAACTCAGTGGCAATGTTAGTAAAATGTTGTTAGACATATTTTTGTTAGCTGTGCAGTACTTTTCTCACAGCAGAACCTATGAACAACATTATGTCTAAGGAATAATAAAAGCCAGTTTGCTGAAATTAAAACCTGGAATGCATTTTGAATTTCTGAATATCTGTTCCTTCATGTCTTTGGTGACAAGCCCTTTAAAGACCTTGTCAAACTAAGCCTACATGTTACGCAACACTTTCTTAGCCTCTCAGCATGCACAGCACTATATGAATCACACAGAATGTGCTCAGAGCGAATCCACTGGGTAATGCATAACTGCAAACTGCGCCTAACAATTCATAATATACCTTGGCTCCTTTAAAAAAAAATGCTTCATTTAAATCTTGTCCTTGATTCAACTCTTGCTGAGTACAAGTTGCTTTTTAAGATAATTAGGCAAGAAGGCAAAAGCAGCTGTTGACAGGATGCTGCAGGAAGTCCTCCAGAGGTCTGCTTGTTCTTGTTCTTGTTCTGCTTCTCATTTATTTGTGCGGCTAGCGGAGAATGTGGCATGAGACTGCCTGTTGACCTCTCACAGCTTGTCTTCATCGGGAGTGTAACCCTTTATTTGAACCTCATAGTGTTTTGGAGCTGGAATGAACAACACGTTCGGTTCTGCTTCCTCACAGTCTAATTTAACAGCAGGTTTCTTTCAATGAACAATGAAGAAATTACAAATTAAACTAGATTTTTTTTTGTTTTTAAATTTGCAGTTATCTGTATATCTAGGTCTTATCATGGTCTATCTGTCCAATATTTATTTTATATAATAGTTCAGTAAACAAAAAGCTCCATAAATTAAAAATAGTTCCAAACAAAACCACAGCAGAACCGTTGCAACACTGAAAACCTGAACGACTCAGTGTTTTTGAATAAATTAATCAAGCATTAATACGTAGAGACATCCACTTGTTTCGTTCAGAAATGGATCAGTGTTTTTGAACGATTCAGTTGAGTTCATTTGTAAAGCTACCACTTGTTTTGTTTGTAAATGAATCACCATTTTTTAATAAATCGGTTGAATGAATAATTCAATAATTAATCCATAAAGACAGTTACTTACTTTGTTTGTGAATGAATCATTGTTTTTGAATCAGTCAATTGTATGATTATTAAATGATTCATTTATAAGGGCAGTCACTTGTTTCAATCATGAATGAATCATTATTTTTCAACAAAACGGTTGTATTATTATTATTAAAGGATTTATTTATAAGTGCATTCACTTAATGTATCATTGTTTCTGAATGAATCAGTTGTATGATTATTAAATCATTCTTTCATAAAGGCATGGTTGTTTTGTTTGTGAATGTATCACCATTTTTGAATGAATCGGTTTTATGAATCATTCCATGATTCATAAAGTCACTTGTTTTATTTGTGAGTTAATCAGCATTTTTGAAGGAATCTATTGAATTAATTATTCAGCAATTCATTTATAAAGAAAGACACGTGCTTCAGTGTTTCTGAACGAATCAGTCAAATCAATGATTTGAACTGATTCAGTCACTTTGAATCATTCAGTTACATTTCACCATCTAATGGTGTAAGTCTTGCAAAATAGCTGTGTCTTAAAGTTTGCAAACTCCTCAAGCAGAACCACTTATATTCTGTCTTTTTTGCAGAGTTATACAATGTTGCCAAGTTCGCTTGTTTTAGTCATGATTGGGCTAGTTTTAAGTACCAGTTGGGCTGGATTTGTTATGCAGACCTGGCAACCCTGGAGTTCTATCTCTAAAATAGTCTGTACTCATGGTGGTATAAAGGCAGGCTGTGACCATGACCTATTTGTCTGCAGAACAGACCACTGTGCCATTATTTAAATGTGCTTCTTTGCAGAACTGAATGACGTATGGTACAGAATTGTATTTATTGTACAGAATAAGTGCAATGCATCTTTAGTCAGTATGTTAAACAACACATTAAGAAACAAATGAGAGACCATGAAAATAATGCATGACTGCATTTTACTGAGTACAAGCTTCACATCTGAGTAAGGAAAAGCAAAATAGCACTGGAAAATTTGAACATACGTCCATTTAGTATGACGTAAACAATGTACCACCAAAGTAATTGAATGAGATATCAGCGTATATCTTTCATGTTAATGAGGAATGTTCTTTCTGGGTAAATGCATTGATTAATTCTTAATATAAAGAGACATGACGTTTCGTCAATATATGTGCGCAATCTGCCGTATATGACAACCATGTGCCGTACCCATTCAGCTTAGTGCTCTGATGAATTTTCTCCAGTGCTAAGTCTATTTACCTCGTCAGAATAAACGCAGTGTGCACAAAAGGAGAACCAGATGGAAATACGGCAATTTAGTCTAATCTATTGAATGATTTGTGTCCATCTCTGAGCTGAAGTCACCATTTAAAGCAAATCTTGGGATTGATCTTCTTGAGTTTTCCCTGAAAATGCACAGCAAATTAAGACAACAAATGGCTTGCACCGACTGAACTGCGAAGGAACCTGTTTGAAACAGAAGTACCAACCTGCTTTCATGTACCATTAGATAAAAGTAAGGAGAGAGCGGCCACAGTATGACTTCTCTAATGCTAACAATTAGTCTTTGATGTTGCTATGGATGCTAATAGGTCTCTTGAGATAAACAGAAGGCTTCATTTAAAGCCTCTATCTTATAATGAATCATCGACTGACAATTTAATTTTATTTTAAACAAACCTCCAAGAAAGTGGAGACATTTAACTTTGTTTTACCCAGAGGAAATAATTGAGGAAATATTAGTAAAATTGGCTCACTTGATTGCTCACCCTTCAGTAGTACAAATACCTGTCTGCTGCCGTCTCGGAAATAGAAAGAAAGAGTCCAAACAAATGCTAAAAACAGCATGCATTCCTTGTATGCGTGAACTCAAGCTTGGATTACAGTCTGTGTTAATGATCAACAGTGACCATCACCTTTTTCAGAAGTATTTTACCCATTCATTTTTTTCATATGGATTTAAAAAAAAAAAACTTTAAAAAGCCATGAATCACACCAACAAGCTGTGAATCACAAAATTAGTAACAATAAACCTCTTCTGTGAGGAAATGAACTACTATTGCTGCATTATAAGAGCTGCACAATATTTCAAAATAAAATCAAAGTTGCGATATGGCTCAGTTCAATGGTCAAAAACAACCCATCAGAATAAAAACTCAATTGTTTGAAAATAAAGATTTTAAGACATAAATATTAGTATTGCAATTTTACAGTAAAATTAAACTATTTTTGTATTTAAAAATTATTTTTATTTTACAGTATTTTTTACAGCGTCATTACAACATATTACTTATGTCTGACATAATATTTCATAATATCACAATAATATCAACATTGTAATCAGTAATCACAGTAAAATCATGACAATTATTATTTTATAGTCATATTGAATTGGAAATGTGGCCTATAAAAAAACTCAAGTGGGTTTTTTAAGAGTTTTTTTTTTTTTTTTAAGGTTGCTAAACAAGGTTTGAGGGTTTTATTGTAAACAAGTAAACCCAACTATGAACATGCAAATTTCATACTTTAAATTGAAATTTTCCCCAAATCTTGCAGCTCCAAAGAAATTCACACAATCAAAAAGCAAATTGTCTTTATGCACAGTATACACAGATATATTTACCAAAATGTGCAGTATACAACAGAGCATATTACTTTTGCATCCCATAAAAAACAAAATTAAAAAAAATATATTTTCAACATCTCTCTGACTTGTGGCTCCTAATCATTAATCATCGCCTCACGAGCTTAGAGCTCATGGTAAGCCCTTCTTGAAAGGTTTATCTGATATTGCTAAAAATCTGTTTCTCTGTGGAGAAAATGACTGGGATGTGAACTTCCTGAAGCTGAGTGTTGCGCTGTACTCCACAGATCCCCGTAAGAGAAAAACAACTCGCTGAAATGCTGCAGCTGTCCTTTGAGTTGTGCAAAGCATTTGATCACTGAAGGATCTCAGACTTCCTGTCTTCCTCAACAAAAACTCACTCGCCTGTCAACCCTCGCCGTACACAGAGGTGCCTTCTGATTTGAAGCAAATTAAATGCATTAGACTTTTATTACAGCTGGCCTGACTTTAGCTGCAAACCTCGACTTTCATTATGTTTCACTAAATTATTTAAACTTTATTAACTGTACTGTGACATTAGACATCTGAATTATGGATGTGGCTTCAGCGTCTGCAGCAGTAGCTTCTCGTATAGACTTTCCTCCTCCTCTTATTTATTTATATTTTTCCTCCCTGTGGCCGTCAGGATCGCCTGAGGCCTTGAAGGGCAGTTCCTATGGAGACGTATCTTGCCTTTACTTACTGTCTTGATGCGCGCACTGTTATTGTTTTACAAATACATTCATGGCCAGAGATTGCAACTAGATCAAGAATAATTCTGGAACAGATCACTTTAAAAAGAAGCCAAAGCAATAGACATAAAAAGCTAATTATGGGTGTAATTTCCCCAGATGCAGTTTAGAAATAATGCACCAAAGATATATATATATATATATATATATTTAAAAAAATGACTCAACTACCAGCAACCATGTTATTAAAAAAAAAAAAAAAAAAAACGCTGATAATTTTTGAGCAACCTACGTACAGTACTATTGATTATGCAGTCATTATCAGAATGTTTTTCTCTCACTACAAGTATGTGCCAAAAGAAAGCTGTAAAGATCACTGGTGTCCCTCAGCAGAGGACTTCTACTGGCTGATTTTATAATAAGCTAATTAAAGGCAGAGGCCTGCCCTGGCCTCATGCTCTCTTATTAGTGGATGAGAGACACAAGGAGTGAAGATGGAGTCAAGAGGTGAGCTTATACGATGGAAGTGTGAAAAGGCTATCCTTGAAAAGAGCCTTTGAACCGCATTAAGATGTGGCCAGGTGCTGAATAGCAATCACAGGCCTGTTCTGGGAAAAGACCTGTCAGATTCATTTCGATTCTGCACCATTTGTTCAGTTACCATGAAAATTAACCTGAAGCATTCCTGGAAAATCATCAACCTCAATTATTTACGAGGAATCTCGGGCCTGGTTCTATATGGAATTTATTGCATATAGTATTTCTTACTGCAAAAGCAAAAAATCACATAACTACTGTATGCAAGTAAACTATGGTATAAATATTACATGTCATAATGGCATTTGAATAAATAAATAAATATTTTTAAATGCATTTTATATCATTACCACTGAAGGTATATATTTTTATTTTTTTATATAGCATTTTTAAAGGATTAATTCATTATTAAATTATTTGTAAGGGCTTACAGTTGCTTATTTGAACAAAACTATATCAAAATATAGAATTTATTTCTGAAAAATAATTTTTAGAAATTACAGTTTTACAGTAATAATCTCTGTTTACATTTATTTATTTTTTTTCTTTTTTGCAGATATGTGCAAATTTAATATAACTGTATCGGATTAAGCTGTAGCTTTTAATTAATTTGTTAGGACATTTTTGTTATATGTTTTGATTCATGTCTTTTATTTTGTCGTGTGTTTAGTTTTGAAATGTACTTTATTGTTGGTGGGCTGGTTCCAGCTGTTTCTTGTTGTGCAGTTTTTTATGTGTATTTTTGTACTTTTATTTATTTATATATATATATATATATATATATATATATATAAATAAATTACATACATATTTAATAACAATATAATAAAAATATGTTTATAAAAATATAAACATAAATATACAGCTATGAACAATATCTAAACATAAAATATAGTTTATATAATACATCGAATATATAAATATATTTTATTTTAAAATAAACTTTGTATAAATTGTACATAATATATTCAAATAAATAAATAAATAAATGTATTTTGTGTTTTTATATTTCCTTATGTACAATAAAACACACACAAAAAAACATAACTTAGTGCTTTTATCTGTAATTTTACCTGTAATCTTACTGAATACATTTAGCTACAGCACATGGCCTTATCTTTCTTAAAAAAACAAACGAACAAACAAACAAAAAAAACAACAACAAAAAAAAAACATTTGCTCAACTTTACCAGCAGAGTCTCAAAAACAAAACAAAACAAAACAAAAAAAAAAACATGATCTTTCCTCATGCAATATGTTTTAGCGATGATGCAGTCATGTTTATGACTTTTAGTACTTTGCACATTTATTATTAAACTGCATTTGGGTTCTTTAATTCATACTTTACAACTGGAATTCTATTTGACAAAATCAATTTTATCACCCCTGCTGGACAACCCAGATGAACGACACGAAACCATATGACACACACTAGCAGAAAGCTTCAGCTCAGCCTGTAGCTTTAATTCCGACGCTTTTGAAGTTTACAGACTGCTTTCCTCATTAAAGGAAACCTTCTGTAAGAAAATCCATTTGTTGCAGGGCAGTTGGCGCTCAGTATTGTTCTTTACTACCCATTGGTTCACTGAGATGAGAAGCCATTATCTTCAAACCAAGCTGACACCTGCTTCCAAGCATGACGCTGGTCGTATATCTAAGGAGTCTGTCATCTTTCATGGGTAAAATACTTCTGTTGTGTGTTCTTTCCGCCATTGCCGTCCCTTTCTAGTGTGCCTGTGTTGCAGACACTTGTTGTAAAGCAAGGCAACACCACATGCTGCTTAAAAAGACCCGCAGGGTTGATTACGCTCGCCCCTCTCCATTTAAAAGAGACTGAAGCGAGATGATACATTGTCTCCCTGAAGGCACAATGACTACAAGCGGATTCTTTTTAAGCACCACAAAATTGTGTGTGTCAGTGTCTGTGTGCAACCATCATTCTTGTTCAAAGACCCTGATCTCAAGAACAACACAAGGCCTCGCCGCTGACAGCAGTAGCAGCAGAGCGCTAAAAGCAATTAGCATTGCTAATGAGGACACAACCCCAACCGCGTCTCTGCGCACATTAGACCCTCCCTTTAGGCGGCGAAGCCATTCATCCTGCTTTTTCCGGCTTTTTCGCTCTCCTAACGTTTGACCAACGATATCTCTGCTACCGTCGAGAGTCTCTGACATGAAGCTGATTTGAAAATGTTATTTCGCTGATCAAATGCGCAGCGGGAGATTCGGGAAGATGGAGTTTGAATGTCATTTTGGTGGTGGATGACGGAGGGTGGGTTGAGGAATCGGACATAATTCGCCTCCAAGGAAAAGTTCAAGCATGAGTAAACAAATCAACACGTTTCAATGAAGTAAACAAGGTGATTTGTACAAGTAGGACGTGTTGTTGTTCCTGAAAAACAGTCCTGTCAACCAAGTATGGTGCATGACAATGATTGGTCAATATAAAGTACATATTGTTCCACAGCCAACATATACTTGAGTCATGCACTGAATCATATTGTACATATTGCAAGTGCACATGTTTAGGAGTGACCATCTTTACTGCAATATGGATACTATGTAAATATCTTCTTTTTTTTTTTTTTGGACTGCCTCTGATTAAAAAAAAAAATCCTGAAAAAATTGGCCATAATGTACTGTATTAGTATGAAGGAATTTTGCTGTTTTACCTGTATTTTGAATTTTGCACTGCATTGCATTGTGTTTTAGAGTTAACTGAAATGGACGTAAAATTTATGGATAATGTCCTGACAGAAAATTACCAGTACTTTTTTTTTTTTTTGCCCAGCACTTTCATAAGGAAACTTCACTTCATCCAAAATATTCATCATTTATGCTGTATATCTATTATATATTTTGTTTTAAATAACTTTGCTGCTTTTTTTATTAAAACATCATAAACTGTTCAAAAGTATGAGGTCGATAACATTTATGTTGTTGAAAAAAGTCACTTTTGTTCAGCACGGCTGCATTTATTTGATCAAAAATACAGTAAAAACACTAATATTGTGAAATATTTTTACAATTTAAATATTTGTTTTCTTATATATATTAATGTAATTTATTTCAATGATCAAAGCTAAATTTTCAGCATCATTACTCCAGTCTTTAGTGCGACATGATCCTTCAGAAATCATTCTAATATGCTGATAAATTTTGATCACTTTAATGTGTTCTTGCTAAATAAAAGTATTCATCTCATAATTTTTAAAAAAGTAGTAATTAGCAGTTTCTCTGGATTTGTTATTTATAGGTATGTTTTTGAGTAAAATGCACATTTTTGTTTTATTCTATAAACTGCTGACAACATTTCTCCCAAATTCAAAATAAATATTTGCAGAAAATGACAACTGGTCAAAATAACAAAACATTATTATTATTATTATTATTATTATTATTATTATTATTATTATTATTATTATTAAAGAATGCAAAGAAAACAAGTTCATATTCATTTTTAAACAACACAATATTAATATTTTAACTTATGTGGCTTTATGCCACTCCTGGTGCAAAAATTCAAGCAGCTCTGCATTATTTGATGACTTGTGACCATCCATTGTCCTCTTGATCATATACCAGAGGTTTTCAATGGGGGTTCAGTTCTGTAGATTGAGCTGACCAAGACAGGGTCTTCTTGAGCTGGTGGATGTTGTTTTGGTGGTGCAGGATAAAATTTCATAATGCTCGTTCACTGAATTGAGGTGGGTGTGATGTGAAAGTGCTGTGACTTCTGTTTGTAAGTGTATTTTTCTGACATGAGGAAAGCACAAACTTTGATTCTGTCTCAAACATTTGGTAAATCTTTCTAATGACAAGATTTTGTCAGTTGCAGTCTCATAAGGTAAATGTCACTGTAGCGACTTTCATCCTGAGCCACAAAAACACCTCTCTGGTGACATTCTCACCTCAGTTTGGAGGATCAAGTCAAAGCCTCTGTAATCTTCAGATAGTATCAAGCGTCTGAATGATGCAAAACACAGAATTATACATTAATGAGACGACTTAAGTGCATTTTGGAGATGAGACATTGTACCAAGTACAACAACAACAACAACAACAACAACAAACACTTTTGCGTTTCAAATCATAAGTGACCAAGTGATATACAACTGCCACAGTCTTCATTTGATAAGACAATATTCCTACTAGCCATGCTTAACATTTTCAGCTCTCAGATTCATTCCAAATCAAATCAAACCCAAAGTCTAGACTTACAACCACTAAGCAAATTAGGGAATTGAAATATTCATAACCTCGGTTCCTGGCGACTGAGAATCGTGGGTTCTGAAAATAAATAATTCACTGGGAAAGGTTAGGATCATGTGCGGTTTCACCCATATCCTCTTGACAATGAAATTTTGATGCTTCTGTCAGAATATGTCAGGCAGCCGATGTCCCTTAGTACTCTTCATTGTCACTTTTAGGCACCATTGAATCTATTATGCAGGGCAATTACAGCCAATTGCCAATTGAGCCTTTCAGAATGAGTGAGTTTGTTATTGTTAAATGTTTTTGGCCTGGTCATGATATAAAATGTGTCTGACCTGCAATTGAAGTGTTTGCCCAAGGTAAATGGATAAATAATACATGACGCAGTCTCTGTGGCCTGTCTGTTGCTGAAGTTTTGAATGCATCAAAGAGGAGAAACACTATCAGTTGAAAGAAATAGGTCAGTTTTATGTTATTATTTCATTATGTTTTGCATTTTTAAATTCAGTCTTAGATGTACTGTATAATATAATTAAAATGGTGAGAACATACTGTGTCGAGTCAAAAAGATTCAAAATTAGCTCTATAAAAATAAAGATGGTGTACGTGTTCAATTTGAAATTTGGTTTAAGCAGATTGAAGTTTGAAACATTTTCTGTATTTATTATTTTCTTTTTTGTTTTTGTTCGAAAGAAGCTTATTTTTGACACAGGGGGGAAAAAAAATCTGACTTTGTCTCTGTTTTTTGTTTCCACCACAGAATAAAAAAAGAAGAAAAAAAAAGAGATAATTATTAACTTTTTGTCTCACAGTTTTTCTACTTTTTCTGTCAATTAGTTTTTTTTTTTCTCTCTCTCAGAATTATCAGTTTAGATCTTGGTTTTTAAGGTAAATAAATAAATACATAAATAAATGCTTTTATTAACTTTTTATCTCACAATTCATTTTTTTTCCCCTCACAGATGTGAGTATATCTCACAATTCTAAACTGAAAAAGCCTGAATTGTGAGATAAAAAAAAAAAAAAAATGTAATTATTAATCTTGTGGTGAAAATAAGCTACCAGAATTTCACCTTAATTTAAAAAACATTTTAAATAATAAGCATACATACAATGGCTCCAAAAGGTGGGGGAAAAAACAAAACAAAACATATAAATGCTTCTTGCTTTTGTATTATATTTTATAGTTTAACTGTGTGGGACACTGATAGATACATACATATATAAAAAATCTACAAAATTAAGTCAAATAAAATAGAATGAAATAAATATAGTTTTTCCTTGGTCTCCAGCAGCCTGTACAGGTTAAATCCGGGCACTAAACTACAAAAGATGGTTATCATCACCTTAAATAATGAAGCTCCTGGAGTATCGTCGACTGGTAGATAACTTAAAAACGTATAGGAACCCAAAACAAATTGCACCTTCTAAAAGAAAAGGCAGGCAGGGCGTGTAAAAATGATGAGTTAGATTAAAAAAGAGTAAAAGGGGTGGAGGAAGGGCAAGACGTGGAGAGAACACAGCGTAGCAGTGGAAGACAAAGATAGGATCAGAGCGTTCCTTCAGACCATTAGGAAGACCGCGGTGGAGGGAAGGCCTACTGCAGATCATTTAACAGAAAAACCTTTCTCTCATCTGCTTTTTATCTCTCTTGCCTTCTTTTTCCTATTGTGCGACGGATACAGCAAGACACCTCATTAATTCTTGGTGAAACGGCGTCTTTGAGGAAGCACAGCATAAATATAGAATATGGCAATGCAAAGGAGAAGTTTTCTGCACCTCTGTGCACACCTGGCTCCAACTTTTCAAAGCCAGATATAAAGATTAAGAAATAAATATGACGTGATTGCATCATTCAGATATTAAGAATATGGTGCGACTGCCAGCCTGTGTTTATTTATGTTTGTAGAAACACATTAAAGCAAGCGTATATCACAGGTGCTTCTGTATATGAATAAGCATATGATTTGACATTTATTTTCAAGGTAAGGGCATACGATTCTTGCTCTGATGTCACTTCATTCTCTCACATATACAGAGACTGCCTTTTTCCTCATATTTCAATTTCTTTTGCATCAGTGGCTTAACAACAGGAACTTTTCATGGTAAATCAATTGAAGTAAAAGTTGTTATAAGACACCAAACTGGATCTCTTTGATTTGATAAACAGTGAAGGTCTGACTATCTTTCCTGTACTGCAATTTAAATTGTGCAATATGTTGCATAAGAAATGTTGCAGTGACTCCAATTTAATCACTGCCCAAAGTTTTACACTTTGATACTTTCTCTGGAACAATAGTAAAAGCATTTTTACTAAATGAAATATCATATATATATATATATATATATATATATTAGAATTTTGTTTATTTTTGTATTCTTTTTTTATTTGTAAATTTTTGGATTATTCATATTTTTAAAATATTTGTATTATTTATATTATTATATTATATTCATATATTTATTTTTCAGCATGAATGATAAAAGCAAGACAAAAAGGCAATTATCATTATATAATCATTTCTAGAAAATAATATAAAAATATTTCTAATATTAATTTACATAGTATTTGCACTAAAATGGGAGTGAACTAATCTATTTCAATAGATTTATTTCGACTTTCTGCATGTTTCAGTAGATTTCCGCTCATCTTTCTTGTATGGTATGGAAACATACAGTATTAGTTTCCACTCTATGCACACGATAAATCATGGCAGCTTCATAACAGCATGGGAACATGTCAACACGTTAACAAACCCACTAAAATAGTTGCGCTTCAGGTGAAACCTTGAGCTGGATTAGCTGCTATACACTCAACATCTCATTAGGCATGTTTAGAGCCACAAAGCCTCGCAGATATGGTAATTGCCTCAGGAAAAACATGACTCTTCTGCCTAGAAGTCCTTTTAAAGGGTCTTTTTTTAAAGAATTATTTAAATACATTAATATGACAGTCCATTATACAACACGTCACTAAGCTGATTTGGTGTTTATGATAACCCAACTATTAAGTTATATCATTTATCGCATCCAAGCAGCAAACACAACCGGCTTCTTAAGGTTGAAACACGCCGCAGAAATCATTCTGAATTCACTCTACAGCCATAAAACATTAAAACACTATTTTACTTTTTTTCCCTTCTCCGTCCTGGATGTCTTAGTTGGACGGTTGAGGCAAAGGGATGCAGTAAGGTTACAGAGTTAAACAGCATGGCTGTGAGCACACCGCCCCAGTACAGCAAAAGCAATTATTTAAAGGGATGACTGGGACCCCAGAAGCACACTTCATTTTTATGGGGTTTGGTCTTGAAAAATCCACTCCTCCATCCTGTATCAAGTGCTAGACAGTAGTATGATTCAGCTTTTCTTTCATGAAATTAACTGTGAACTGTGAATGAGATGAGTGAGATTGCTATTGATAAATGTTTTTGGCCTGGTCGTGATATAAAATGTTTCTAGCCTGCAGTTGTGAAGTGTTTTCCCAGGGTAAATGGATAAATAATACATGATGCAGTCTCTGTGGCTTGTGTATCGCTGATGTTTTGAAAGCATCAAGGAGGAGAAACTCTATCAATTGAAAGAAATAGGTCATTTTTTACGTTAGGTTGTGTATTTTTAAATTCAGCCTTAGATGTACTGTATCCACCTTATTCTTCAACGTGTGATTAACGAGAGGGAAATAACGAGAAGAATTACAACGGGCAGGAAATGGTAAAACTGTTTGCACTACAAACCTGTGTGTTCATAATTACGATAATACATTAAAATAATATGGTAAGAAACACCAGTTTCCAATATCAAGCAGCAAAACAAGCTGTTTTGTCCAGCTAAAAATAGCTGGATGTGGATGAGACCGGAAGCCAGACCCATAAAATGTACAAATGGCCGCACTAGCTCTTACGGGAAAAATAAGGTGGATAGTATAATTAAATAGGGAATGTAGATTCGTAATAGTGAGTGGAAGTAGGCGGGTGCAGAGCCTGTGGTTGTTCGATATGCAAGCATTAATGTCTTGAACTTGATGCGAGCCTCAACTGGTATCCAGTGCAAGGAGAAAAAGAGAGGTGTAATATGGGCTCTTTTGGACTCGTTGAAGACCAGTAGTGCTGCTGCATTCTGAATCATTTGTAGAGGTTTGATTGTGCATGATGGAAGTCCAGCCAGAAGGGCATTGCAGTAGTCCAGCCTAGATATGACAAGGGCCTGGACAAGAAGTTGTGCAGCATGCTCTGTTCTCTGCTTCTATTCGCAAATTCCGTTGTAGTTTGGTCATCAGATGTCTCCGTGCAAATCAGCTGCTTCTTCTGGCAGATCTCAACAAATTATTCGCTCACAACGTACACTTGTTTATTTTAATTTCAACTGCTTTCAAGCTGTGTAAGAGTGACGCGGCTGTTTGCCTTGCCAGTTTAAACTTTTGATACAACTTATGGTTTTACGAGCGCAAACATCCTAGCGGGGGCTAAACTAGGCTACACTCTCTTTAGCGTCTGTTGTGTTTAAACGGTCAAAAACATCCATGGTTCACATAAACACAGCTGGTTTTGTCTCAGTCGAATGTAAACATCTGGGAAAGTAATCGCAAGTGTATCAATATACTGATCTGTGTATTACTGTAGTTCTAGTAGCCTACAGCAGCCTAATATGAGAATCGTTATCTATGTTATTTATACCATTAATAATATGCATTTTTTTTTGTCATTTATTACATTTCATACTTAAATGCTGCTTTTAAGGATACCTATAGGCTACTGAAAATTTTAAAGCAGTTTATTATATTTTCTTTTATTTTATTTGTCCAGTTAATTTTTTTGTCAATGCCTTTTCCACGGGTCCTTGTATCAAATTTAAGGCCATAAAAAGTACAATGGAGACGGGAAGACAAGAACTGCCATATAGCTTAATGTGATTATTAAATTTAAAAAGGCTATTATGATTTCATTGGATGCTGCTTTGTGTACTGCCATTACTGGGGAAACTTATATTTATGACGTTCTGAAAGCGCCACCTACTGGCGGAGAATGAATTTGCATTTTTAATCAGCCCTTCTTCTGGTTTAATATAATAATTGATATTAAACCAGCCGTTAAGCCATTAAACCATAAATATAATAATTGATATTAAACCAACCATTAAACCATAAATATAATAATTTATACTTTTGACTCTTTTCATAAAAACGGTTTAAAGGCTGAAATGTGAAGTTTATAATTTCTCTCTCTCTCTCTCTCTCTCTCTCTCTCTCTCTCTCTCTATATATA
>JAFVLL020034690.1:0-12178 GCA_021397915.2 Tor tambroides
AATTATTTAATAATAATTCAGTAATTATTTAAGAGTCAGCAATGGCATGTATTATATTTATTATTTATTATGTATAATGACAAATCATTTTTTTTATCTTACCTGTTGTTACCTGTATTATTACCCTTTTTAACCTATTAACAAAATATTACCCATTTAACTAATTAAATATTTTCCTGTATTTGATCATGTGTTCAGCTATCAATACTCTCAGTACCATTAATGTATAAATCCATTCCATATCAGATTTTTCCTCCAAAATCATTGCAGAAAATACAAAAAATAAATAAATAAATATGCTGCAACAATATCCTGGCTTTAGTCTTATGAAGTTCTAAATTGGCTTTTAGTTCAAAAATAATTCAAGTAATAATCTAAACCGCAGGTGACTGCAACCTAATCATTAAAAATACTTTGATAAGATGATAACATTTCCATTAGTATCTCTGACTCCAATTATTATTTCCAAATTTTTAATTATTTGAAAAGTATTCCATGGTCGTTAAATTCCAAATATAGTACTAAAAAAATAACGTATGTATGTCTAATTAATGCTTTTACGACATTTCACCTTCAAGAAATGCCACTGGTCTGCAGCACGTACGGGGTCACATAGAGTTTTCGAGCCGTCTTTGGTGGAGTTTTTTTGTGGAGCCCAGATCCTCATTATCTTTAAGGCTCCTCTCACTTCACTGCATTGCTCATTACCGCACACAGGAAGTGGAAGCTGACTTACTCTTAACTGTGTCTAAATGGTGCTTGCATTTTACTGTCTGAGGCAGAGGTGCAAAGCTTTGGTGAGATAATTAGCCACCTGTTTTTTGACACCATCTGGCAATTTTCTAGGGTTTTTAATCATTAACGAGAGCAGAGTTTATGGTCCATATGTACCTATATAAGTGGATGAGCAGAATACTGTGTAAAAATGCTTTAAAACATCATTTATGTGGAGATTGTTATTGAAATGGAACATGTCTTATTTAGGAGGCATATTTACATCGGCAGACTGAGTGCGGCAAATACCACATTATAAATAATGTGGTAGTAATAGTGTATAGTTTATTGCTAAGTTATTTATTTTTTAAGATGGCATATTAATTCTTAGTGCAAATATGGGCTACTTTAGATGACCTGCAAAAAAGTATTTTATCAATACTTTATTATGTGCCTCCCAAGAATACTGGATTCTGATTGGCCAATCACAGCATTCAGTGGTCAATGGCAACACAATATGTCAAAGCACTTTGATTGATAACCGAAACTGCCGCTACTTTCATGTCTCTTGTATCGCTATCGCTGTAATTTCATATAAATGCAACTTGCACCATTTTTTGTCTCAGCTAGTCATATTGATTGTAGAGAAAATGCCCTCAGAGGACTTCAGTATTAATATTATGGTAATATTGTTGCAGTTCTTGGGCTTTAGGATAATACACAGGTAAGTTTTTTTTTTTTTTTTTTAATAAATAAATAAGCTTTGATCATTATCTCATGTCCATGTTTTTATTATTACGAAATTCTGAGTTTACATCTTGCAATTCTGACTTTTTTCTCTCAGTTGCAAGTTTATCTCACAGTTCTGACTGTTTTTTTTTTTCGTCAGAATTGCGAATATATATTTCACAATTGCAATTTATAAGATTGTAATTACTAGTTTAAATCTTGCAATTTTGGTATTCTCTCTCTCTCCCTCACTAATTCTGAGTTTACATCTTACAATTCTGACTTACTTCGTAGAATTGTAAGTTTCCTTCTCGCAAATTTGTTGGTTTTTACGAATTCTGAGTTTACATATCGCAATTCTGACTTTTTTTCTCTCAGTTGTGAGTTTGTATCTGCCTTGTATTCTGCCTTTTTCTTAGAATTGTGCGTTTGCAATTTAGTTTGTTTTTCGAAATCTGAGTTAAAATTCTGAAAAAGTCAGAATTGCGAGATTTTATGTATATCTTACAATTGCAAGTTATAAGACTGTAATTATAGTTTAAAGCTCACAATTTTGGTGTTTTCCCCTCTAATTCTGAGTTTACATTGCAATTCTAACTTTTTTTTTCTTATAATTCTGAGTTTAGATTACAGAATTTTGAGTTTTTCCTTGGGATTCTGAATTTACATCTCGCAACTTTAAAAAGGTAATTGTGACTTTTTATCCAACAATTTTGATGTTTTTCCTCACAGTTGTGAGTTTATACAGTATCTTGCAATTGCAAGTTATAAACAGACAATTGCGATTAGTCATTCTAGCTTTTTTTCTCAGAATAGCGAGAAAAATCAGAATGTATTATTTTATCCCATAACATAAACAAGCTTCCATACATTTCATCCATATAGTTTTTAATTTCTGTCAAAGTTGATTAGAATTGCATTAACTTTTCACTAATTGGCAAACTAAATCCGAATCACATATGGCACTAGTGTTTTACACCATATTGCGTGGTCTTACCTTCAGTATAACAACTGCAAGGTTATCCTGATTCAGTACAAAACCCACATAACTCTTCTTGTGAGGTGAAACCCTTTCACAATCTTGCATCAAGGTACATTTGGACATTTTGTTAATTAATTATTTTCACTGAAAAATGCTAGATACATCCTGGTTTGGAAGTTTGGTACCATCATTAAGCAAAGCGAGTCCAAATAGACCAAATGAGGAGACGTAAAAGGCAGAAATAAGCAACTTTGTATTTCTCATAAAGGGAGGACAGTCGAAAATCTAAATACCTTGCTAGGAACAGGCGTTTATTGCCTCATAAACTAATATTCTTAGGTAACTCATGGTCCATATAAAAAATGAGAGGGCTAATTTGTACATATAGTATGTATTGTGAATAATCAGTATGTTTGCATTAGTTCAAATGTTAATATCCTTATCGCTATATTCATTACGCTCATGGAGCTAATCTAATAGACCACATGTTCCGATACTAATGAATATGAATCCACATGGTGAACCAGCTAATGATGTTTGCTGACAGGATAAGATGTGTAAAGAGCCCTTTTTATAGTCTAAAATGGTCGAATCCATGGTAAAACAAATTCATGATGAATTTTTCTAATAACAATTCTGGCCCTTTGAAATTGGAACCTAAAAGCTCTTAATTTTGAACAGTGCATCTGTTGTTTTATAATTTTTTGTTTTGTTTTGTTTTTAAGTGTGGCTTAAGTGTAAACATACTTCTTGGGAACAGATAGATGCTTTTTTTATATAGCAGTTGGTTCTTTTCTGCAGAAAAAAAAAATTATCTCTGCATTCTATAAATCAAATCTAAACCAAGATTTCTAAAGGCATCCGGCCATTTTTACAACACTTTATATTGTTGAGAGAGTATGACTCTGGGATCAGGAACCATGAAAGACAAATGGAAGGAGACAGAGCTAGCAATTTAAAATTTCAAGGGCAGCAGAGAAAGGCAATTTAAGTTCTTTTGTCATTACCAATGCATGAAGCATGATGCAAGCAGGGTTCTTCCAGGATACATAGTTCGTGTTTTACAACAGTGTCAAACTAATTGGCACTGGAGTATTGTCTGGCATTTGCAGCAAGGAGACACATTTTGCGTTGCTTATTCAGCCTGGAATTGGCCGGCGCTCTGGACGGGTGCCAGAAACTTTGCAGGGCGCCACGTCTGATAACCTTTACCTAGATGACAGTTCACCTTTTGTTAGAGCAGCTCGAACGTTCTTACCAAAGCTATTTCCAATTTTAAAAGGGGCCAGAGAAAACAATCCAGGTTAGAAAAGGGGAAGCGGTTGCAATCTACGTGGCTGATATGACTTATCTGACAGCTGTGCAATGATGTATCGATCGAATGCTGTGATAAAGGTAGTTACGCTCAATATTTGAGTTCTCCGCAGCCAGGCTTGGGCTGCAAGGTAAAGAATTGAGGCTATATTCAAATGTCAGCAAAATCATCCTCAGCTGTGACAGCAGGATTAAACACAATATACTTTATGGAAATTGGCTACATTTTTTTGACACATATGCTGCATTCTGAAACCTAGTGAGCTGTCTGTATGCTGCCTCATAAGATACCTCGTTTTGGCCGAATTCCAAGCCAGCGTCACGTATTGTAATTTGTTCAATAAGTGAGAAATTAGATATATAATAGACTATTTCAGATGGTTTTTGTGTTTGCTGTGTAAATGCATGGTGCGTTCAAGTCATGTTGGAAAGATCGTATTTATGAGCTCAGCGGACATGAATTTCACCGTAAATTCATAATTACAAGTTTAAAATGTATGCTTTTTTGTTGTTGTTGTTTGTTTGTTTGTTTTTAACCCAGAGTTTCTAAGTCTGTATTGATGGGGTTTTTTTTCAATTTGTAAATTTTCAAAAATTGTATTTTTGATAAAATTAGATAACTTGAATGTTCGAAATACAATAGAATTGTACAATATCAATTAAATTTATACCAATTCAGTTTATAGCAACACTGATGGGCATTCTTTAATTACCATTTTGTAGAAGTAGACTTAACCCTCTGAAACTGGCGAATGCACTGTTGCATTTTTTTCTATTAATGGTGAAAAGAGTTTAAATTACTCAGCTGTTTTTAGTTGTGCAAATAAAAGTAATATGACATTCGAAACTATAAAGGGTCTACAGTTTTTTTTTTTTGTCTAAAAAGTCTTATTTCTAAAAAGTCTTTAAAAAGTAAATTCCCAATTCGTAATGTGTCGTAATACTTTTTTACAGTATACATAATCTTAGAGGGATAGTTCACCCAAAAAGGAAAATTCTGTCATTAATTAATCACCCTCATGTCATTCCAAACCCATAAGACCTTTGTTCATCTTCGGAACACAAATTAAGTTATTTTTGATGAAATCCAAGAGCTTTCTGACCCTGCATAGACAGTAATGCAACTGCCACGTTTAAGGCCCAGAAAGGTAGTAAGGACATAATTAAAATAGTCCATGTGACATCAGTGGTTCAACCTTAATTTTATGAAGCTACGAGAATACTTTTTGTGCAAAAAGAAAACAATAAAAAAAAATGACTTTATTCAACAATTTCTTCTCTTACTGGACTATTTTAACGATGTCCTTACTACCTTTCTGGGCCTTGAACGCAGCAGTTGCATTGCTGTCTATGGAGGGTCAGAAAGCTCTCGGATTTTATCAAAAATATCTTAACTTGTGTTGCGAAGATAAACAAAGGTCTTACGTGTTTGGAACGACATGAGGGTGAGTATTTTCATTTTTGGATGAACTATAGAAAAGAAGAGAAGAGAAGCTGCCTATGAAGCTATGAAGTTCACTAGGTTTTGGAACAGAGCCATAATTTTGTGTATGTGTGAAACAGAAACTCACTTAAAAATGAAGTGGTCAAGGTGTTTTTGGGTGATATTCACGCATTCTGTTCTCATTTTGTGCCATTTGTTTGGGCATTTAACATCTAATGGTGCAATATTCTGATTTTAATGCAGATAATGTCAACAAAATTAGGTTATGTGTGCATAAAATTGGCATTTTGGCCCTTGAAAATAATATAAAGAATAAAAAAAATGTGTTGGATGGATGGTTTTACTGACATATTTTAGCAGGCAAGAGTATTCTTTTGGATTTGTCAAAAATGACTTATGACAGACCGTCTGAAGTCAGAGTCAGGAGTAACTGCAAACCACAAAAATATATTTCAGTATGTCTACTCGGATGTATCCAAATGCCTTGAAACCCATTTTCAAATAATGATGCAGCCATCAACGTTCACGAACACACTGCTCAGCAAGCTTCATAAGCAAAAAGTGGAGATGTCTTGAGTGGTAAAGTTATTTTCGTAATAAGAACAAAGACAACATCGTAAAATCTTAAAGGCGCTGTAAGCCATTTTAGCCATTTTGCAGACTTCCGCCATTTTGATAACTAACAACAACACTTTTTTCAAACCCCTGCCCTAAAGACTTTTCAGAAATCCTTAATGTGAAAAAATTATCATAGAATGTGTTTATGATTGGCTAAAAAAAAGTGCAGGATACTTACCTGATTCCTTTTGTTATGTTCAGAGGCAGGTGTGAATTCTCAGGATACCAATTTCTGTCATGTCCAGTTGATTATTGGTATATTTTTTAAAAAGAAAATACTATTTCAGTCTTTCTACTAAAAATGTCTTGTTTAAATCAATGAGTTATTTGCCGTTTCTCTGTAATTGTGAAATTTAGTTGTGATTTCTGAGTGAAAATTGTTTCAAAGTAAATCCCACACCACTTTTTTCCATTGTCTATTTATTGGTGGCATCATACCCTCTCCAAAAATGCACCTTTAATACATACAGAAAACCTAGCAAGGTTTTGAACACAGCAAATGGTGAATTAATGTGAGTCAATGTCACATTTTTAAAGGTCCAAAAGTCTGAAAACACTAGTAAAATGGCATCTATTTTGCATTTTTTAATGGGAACAAGGAAATTTGACCTTTTGTACAGAAGAGTCAACATGGTCAATGTCACAAATAAGCATTTACATTAGCATTAGCATCTGTGAAAATCGCCTACATAGGATAACATTTGATTAGTGACCTAGAAGTAGTGCAGAATCTTAATTATTTCAGTTAAATTTTACGTCATTGTGTTTTTGTTTCATTGTGTTTTTTTATTTTTTTTCAATGCAGATTTTTGGATCTGACCGTATACAGCAGTTGTTCTTATGTTTCAGTTTGAATACAAAATAAAAATAATGTCAAACCACACTGTCTTCACATTGTATCGCACATTAGTTACTGGATGAAAGTAGAAAAGGTGACAAACGTCAAACAGCGTTTTGTCCAATGTCACCTGTTCCCCTTTCATTACCGCTTAGTGTGTCGCAGCCACGCTGTGATGAGAGCGTTTGCATTTGCCCCATGCCGTGACCACAAATCTGCCAGGGAATGTTCTGGTGAGCCGAGCCTGTCGGAGAATAATGCGCAAGCCGCGAGGGGGAGGAGGGAACGAGTCCGAATGAAGTACCTGAGCCCTCAAAGAAGGAGGGGGGGGAAAAAGCCACTGACTTCATAAATCAATCACAATCAACTAATTGCAGGGCTGGCACATTCAAATCATAGCGCAGCTGGAGGTTAATGAAAATTGCACCTTGCTATGACATAACATCTGATCTTGTTAAATAAGAGCGTGGAGCACGAGTGGAGGAGAGGATAGAAGAAAATCCTAACTGTCTGTCAAAGAGGGATCAGACACCTTCTACATAACGCCTTCCGAGTTTAATCAGCCTGACAAACCTTTTCAATTTTGCCAGTCGCGAGTCGCTGAAGTCGAGCGGAAGGAAGAGAGCCGCTGACCTTGGAAAAGCTGCGTGTGCGGTTACGTGCACTCAGCGCTGAGCCGTTTGAGGCTCGACTTGCAAGGATTTCAGCTGGAACTGAGGGGAAGGGTTGTGTTTGTTGTCGAAGCCGGATTTCCCCAGGGAAGCAAAATATCTGGAGGCGTACACGGTACATACTGCACACTGAATGCAGCGAGACAGCTTAAGAATGGAGGCAGGATGAGCTGAAAAGATGTTGTCAGGAGGAAGAATGTGGCTTTGAGTAAATGAATGGCTTGTGGTTCATTTGATTGTACTTATATTGCAAGTGCTTTAACTAAACCGATCCCTATTGAATGCTTTATTCATCACATTTGATTTAACCTCAATATACTGGGATTGATGACCATATTTGGGGTGTTTCTTCAACTATGGGATCTTTTGGCATCTGAAATTTTAGAAAATATTTTCACACTTTTGTAAAATCTGACCGAATCCGTGTCGCTAAACAAGTATACTGATTTTCTGAAGAAAAAGTTGAAGAAACACCTATTATGACTCTCGGCTTAGTCTGTTTATACAAGAGCTTACAAAACCAGACTGTATACAGTGTGAGAATGAATTCATTCCCTTTTTCTTTTCTCACAATAGCTGTAAATAATGCAACCGAGGCTCATTGGGAAAATGTGACGGCTGCGACATTTCTGAAAAGTAATGTGTTGCTACTTGCACATATCGTGGCACATTCAAAGTGTCCAGTGCGGTGGCCCAGTAGTTCACAACACAACAAAATCTCCACAACACACCGCATAAGACTAATTTCATTGTGTTGTGCTAATTTTGTTGTGTGGTGGATTGTTTCTGTTGTGTTCCTGCTTGTTTCCGTTGTGTTGTGCTAATTTTGTTGTGTTGTGGCTTGTTTCCATTGTGTTGTGTTAATTTTGTTGTGTTGTGGCTTGTTTCTGTTGTGTTGCACCCAGTTTCCTTTGTGTTGCACCCGGTTTCCTTTGTGTTGTGGAGATTTCATTGTGTTGTGCACTCCTGGGCCACCGTAGTCCAGTGGGTGCTGCTAAAAGAATGTAGTTTTATCTAAAACAGTAAACGTGAATGTGGCGAGACTGGTGAAATTTTATTGCGTTGGTTTTATGTAATGTGGCTGTTCAGAAATGAAATGTCCAGTAAGTGGCACTAAAAATTTTAAAAATAACGTTCCATCTACACTAAACCCTACCAGTACAAACAAAAGGAAACATAAGATAAAAATGCATTTGCTCAAACAACCATGACATTAAAGCTTGGTTTACAAAGTCTTTAAGTTTTTTTATCATGACTCCTGTTTCATGGGACTTGTACCAGGTGTGCTACTGAGCAAGTTTACTACATTAGAAAAACCTGATTATGTGATACAAAGAAAGCTGATTATGTGATACAAACATCAAAATATATTAGTTTAATGTCATAATTTGGGTGAAAAGAAATAAAAGTTCTGCCACTAGTATTAATTTTAGCTGGAAACTGCAGTGAATTGTAAGTATAGGTACTTTTTTGGAGATTTACAAAAATCTAGAAAGAGGCACATTTTCCCAGTGAGCATGTGTTGGAATGATGCCTGTTATTTAGCACTTTAGCTGCTGCGTGAACATTGTTAGCCACATTAAGGGAGGCTGGCATGTCCATTAAAAATGCCATTTTCTGTGACTCTCTAAAGCCAGCATCACTCTAAATGCACTACTGGTTGTTTTAAATATCGGTTATTAACCATTTCTGAGGATTTCCCAGGTAACGTCATTGTGAATGAGCTTTGTAAACTGACCATTATTTTAATGCCCCAATTACAGATGGTTAATACATTTTCGGGATAGTCGGCATGGGCGATGACGGTATTTACGATGCCATTAAGTGCCTCTGTAATTCCATCATTAAGCTATTCATTATGTAAAGACTGTGGTTTAATCTCTTAGGGGGCTCCAATCACCACTGACTTCTGTTAAACCCTGCCGCCCAGTGATTGCCACAGACCAGGCCTCAGTCGATGATAGGCTCCAAATTTCCCAGCACAATGCCATCATCACTAACTGCACAAAGGGAACAAGATTACAAAGTGCTGTGTAGGTCATATCAAGTGCACGGACTGAAATTAGGAGCTGTTTGCGAGTGTAAAGTTCATGCAGTTTAATTCAGTTGTGCTGTTAAATGGCTGTATTCTCCGTGCCTTGGGTTGCTCAAGCTTCTTTGGCAAGAATTTTGTACTATCAGACTTCACACAGCTGTATGCTTGTCCTGAATTTTTTGTCACAAGGGAATCTTTTGTACTAATCTGAGCCATAAAGCAGTGAGATTTGTGAGAAAGACATGTGATGTTTCAAATGCAGCATTTGTTTTCTGCAGGCTTTTTGAAGAAAGTGGATGCCTTGTTCCACAAGAGAATCCTAAGATGACTTTTTCTGGCTGTATTCTAATGCAGACTTTAAGTTGAGTCATAAATATTGGAAGTCTGAGATGGTAGATTTAGCGACAGACAACTAAAGTGAGGCTAAAGCTCGTTTGATGTAAATTAATAATTTGTTAGATACCATGCATGAATAAATCATTCATCAAAGCATGTTCATTTAGTGGTTTAAAAAAATGCTGTTGTTGGCTTAAGCTTATATTGGCTACTTCACAACTGAGTTTCCTGTCAGGATCCTTCCACTCCCCTCTGGTCTTTGTTTTTACATCCCTTGTTGCCTGGTATTCTGTGTGTTTTTGTTCACTCTGTGAAGTCTGTCTGTTTGGTTGGTCATATTTGATTATTTTTGGTCTTCCTGGATTTTTCTTGCACTGTTTTTTTGTTTGTTTGTTTGTTTTGTTTCCTTCCTGATTTTTGAGTTTTATATGCTGTAGATCTTTATCCAGTGATTACTGAGCTTTTGGGTTTTGTTCCCCTGTCTTGAAACGGTCTTGTTTTGACTTGAACAAGTCGTAATATTGACTACCTATCTCATAAATACAGTAGGAGCTTCACAGGTTCACTGATGAAAGAGGTGAAGGCATGCCCAGAATGCATTGCAAGAAGCTTGGTGAGGGAAAAAAATGTAAGATGACAGATGAAAGTACCCAATATCAATATGTGTGCTATATATAGGCTATTTATGCTGTCAAAACAAGAGTCCAAACTGCTGGTAAAAACATCAGAGTAACCCACAACAAGATTCCAGTCCATAAAGCTGTGTGTTTGTAATAAATGCGTCATTAAAGCATTTTAACTTTAAGGGTCAGATTTACTAACAGCTTGCACCAGTGCAAAACCGTCTTTTGGTATCATGTCATGATTTACTAAAACGTGCAGTGAAGAATTAGCGCTGAAAAGGTGTGGACACGGTTATTTTTGCACCTGACCTTATTTAATATGCATTTGTAGAAGTTGCGCTCTAACACTAATTTGCCCTGTTTAGTAAATCTGGCCCTAAATCATCACTTCATAATCTATGATAACGCTTCCTCCAGTGACAATGTCCATCCACTGTTGTCCTCTCACATCAAAATCCACTGCCATAGTTATTTAGAACTGTTTTAGAGCATAGTTCTCTCCTGATTCAGACGAGACGACTTTTTTTTATATTTTAGCTGGAAGATACAGTTGGTTAAAGTTAACCTTTTTATTATTGATTTATTACAAACATGCAACATGTTAACTGATGGACTGGAGTTGTGTGGATTACTTGTGGATTATTGTGATGTTTTTATCCGCTGTTTGAATTCTTATTCTGACGGCACCCATTCACTGCAGAGGATCCATTGGTGAGCAAGTGATGTAATACTAAATTTCTCCAAGTCTGTTCCAGTGAAGAAACAAACTTATCTACATCTTGAATGGCCTGAGGGTGAGTAAACTGTCAGCAAATTTTCATTTTTGGGTGAACTATTCCTTTAAAGAATACCAACTGTGCGTACACTGTATACGTTCGCATTTGCGTCAAAACTGAAGTATACATTTGGCATTAGAAGGAATTTGTTTCATCTGACTTTATCCAGCTGTATGCTTTTATTTTGGCACTAGGGAATCTTTTGCACTATGCTATTTTGAATCTGAGCCATAAAGTGGTTTGTGAGATTTCATACGCAGCGTTTGTTTTCCACAGGCCTTTTGAAGAACGTAGTAGTGGGTAAAAAAAAAAAAAACGTAAGCAAAGGTAAAAAGCAAATGCCATAGCTATCTTAATCAGATTACGAATTTGACGCTCAGGGTAAAGACATCTTCAACAATTTCATCTCCTTTTGTGCTATCTGTGGTACTGCTTGTTTTTGGCTGTCCGTCAGTCAGATATGAGACAGCTGTCAAAGGATGAAGATACTCACACTTTTTTCCAAGTATTAGCAGCAGATTCAGGCGACACGCTGCTCCCCAGAGCCTCCAGACTGACAGGTTTCTTTCTCTTTGGTTTCCAGTCCTTAGTTCCTTTTCTGACTCTGCTTTTATATCTGTATCCCGCTGCCATCCTTTCACTTTTGCCTTGGTTGGGGTCCTGCAGATAATGTACTGCTTCAAACTTTGGAGAGTGTCAGTATGTGAGGGTGTTTGCAAGGTTTGCAGATCTCCAAAGTGTGATGTACTGAGATTGAGTGCTAGGACTGCTGTAATTTGTTTACTTCAAAATGGAGGCCCAAAACTGTGGAATAAGCACAGTAGATACAGTATGTAGATATTAAAAACTGGTTTTCAGTTCATGCATACTGCCTGCTCTTTAGGTGATATTGAGATGCTGAAGATGCTAAAATTTTGCGAATGGTTACAGAGACTAGCAAAAATCCTTATATTGTGGATTGATTGTGAAATAAATAAATAAACTAGTGAGACTATACTAGTCAATTGGTGGCAAGCAGAGTAATCTGGTTTACTTAATCATGGTTTTATTTTATATATATATTTTTTTTTTTTTTTTTTTTTTTGACCATATTTAATA
>JAFVLL020034691.1:0-12093 GCA_021397915.2 Tor tambroides
TTTCCTTTTTGCCCTTATTTGGTTTTTCCTGTTCTTGTTTAGTTAATCATCGTTTATTCCCACCACCTGTTTTGTATTAATCATCTTGTTTGCTCTTTTGTTTGTTCCTTTAAAAGTCCTGAGTTCTTCCCTAGTCTGAGTTTGATGTTAATAATTGGATATACGTGAGTTGATGCTACTTCGTTCTCCTGATCCTTTGTCATATGATTCTACAACCACGCACCGTAACAATTTAGTAGTGTAGATTATTACACTTTACACAGTTCCTCAGTCTGCCATGGCTCTCAACCATGTTCATGCATATTAGGCTTCAGTATTTTAACAAGTTTTGAATACTTTCTTCCTACATTTAAAAACCAAAACTGTTTGCAAGCATTTTTACTAACCTGTTTCAACATGTTTTTGAACTAATGATGAATCCACAAATTCAATTCTCTTATTACGGTAAGACAGAACACCCTTCCAGTTGATGTCTGGTACCTTCTTCAGCCTCAGCTCTAGTGGACATCTGGTGACAATTCCTATAGAAAACACAGTTATCAATATAAAGAAAATGGCAGAAAAGTATGTGACAAGAACATTATAGTATGCAGGAGCTGACAAAAGAAATCATTCTCTTACTAACATTCTATAAGAATGAATTGAATATATGTGTAAAAACAGTCCACACTGAGCACTAGATTTTCTCGGTAGCGAATTAGTAGCATTACTATTACTAGTTTTCAGTAGCTAAGCTATTTTATTAAGTAGCGGGTCACTGTGAAACTCTAAAACTTTACACTTTTTTCTTTTCAGAAAAAGTGAGGTCAATTTCAGGAATAAATTTATTTTTTAAATAAATTTTTTTCAGCTGGTTTAAATGATTGAAGTCACAAGTTATCATTTTTGAGTTTGAATCAGTTCCAGAGTATATGACTCATTCATGCAATTGAATCAGTTACGCGGTTCCTCAAAACCATTGGCTTTCAGACAAAGCAGTGCTGTAAACTAACTGTGACTTTGCACACTGAACAGTGTGCAGCACCTGATTATAGCTCACCTTCAAACTTCACCATGTCTATCTATCTGAGATCACATTATTACCTTTTTTTCCCTTAAAAACTGCTTTATATTTTTATATCACTTTTTGTAATGTGCTTACATATGCATGTGAACAGCTATTATTTTAATATATTACACATAAAAATATGAAGTACATTCAGTAAAGTTGTTTTTTTCCCCCATGTACCACTGTCCTCTGAAGTTTTTCTATAGAGTAGTTTCTAGCTTAACTAGCTACATTTTTTTAATAGCTTTCTCAACGCTGCTCACCACTCCCTCTTGGTAATGCAACTCCAGACAGCGCTTCCAACACAGAGCTTTTTCCAGAACTCTGGTCTCCGATCACTACAATAGTCGGTAATGCCAAGTCCTTGTGAATGCCAACTGATCGCAGAGTGTCAATCAGATCAATGTATGGACGAATGCTCTCCTCTAAATGACTGTGAACCTCTCCCTTCATTTCCTGACTGTAAAGATACAAATGTTTGTTAAAAAGACCCACCGATAACTTATTCAGTTTATGTATTTCATTCATACTTTGCCTTTTGTTTGTTTTTATTAAATATTTCTTTTTCTGATTTGTTTTATAAATTATTTTGTTTGAATATAAATTACAAATTTTTGAACAAAAATAAATAAACTATAGGCCTATAAAAGCATAAATGTTTTTCAAAATAAATTTACAATGAACTCATAAAAATAGTTTAAATAAGCACATTTAAATTTATACTAACCTTCCGCTTTGAGAGCTGTCACTATATTCATCATCACTTCTTTGACCTGGAGAAGAGAATAAAGAAAATAAGCCTGAACTGGACATTTTCTGGAAAAAAAGAAGACAAAGTTAGTTCTAAGAATAGACAATATCCTTTTTTTGGATGTCTCTTAAAAATAATAATTTAGGTTTCACAGTGTATGTGTTGATGCAGAAGAGAAATCACAGAGAGTTGAAAACTGTGTATCACACTGAATTTATAGTGTCTCACACCCATGATAATAATGAAATTGAAAGCCGGCACATAATAAGACATTTTTTTACATATACTTTACATATACATTTACATTTACAAATAATAACTCAACTTTATAGGAAGTTTGATGAACAGAAAATGCATTTGCATGTATGTGGGTTTACCTGATATGCCTGCAGAGCAAGATCAGTGGCCAGATGCACAAACACAGCCACTACTGTTCCTTAAAAAGTCTGACCAGCTAGTAGACAAAGAAAATCAGTCTTACTTTTCTCACTCAAATTAGACCAGTCTCTGTTTTTATGTAACTGACTTTAAAAAGCTAAGACCAAAAAAAAAAAAAATAGATGACTAACTTGTCAAAGTAAGTCTTTGTTCCGAGTTCAATACAAATTGAGATAAAATTATTAATGTACCAAATTCCATTCCTTAACATCAGTGTGTTTTCGCCCCTCATTAAAAGCCCAAACTTAATATCCAAATCAGTCAAATCATGACTGTTCTAATATGCAGTCTACCAGCTTGATATTAAAATAAGTAATTAAGGCTTCCTTCACACTGTTAGATTTTGGGATTTACTGGTGTGAGTCGCGAAATGTCCCGTTCACACAGCTGCTTACAGTAGCGTCTCGAATAACTGTCTGTATGAACGTGCAATGGGAGTCAAGCCCATATTCTTTACCAGTAACCATAGCAACAGTGACCAAAGTAATATCAAAGATGGTGACGTCCAAAACCCATAGATATATATATACGTAGATGCCTCATTAGCGACTGTTTCTACAGACCGTGATATGTAAGCCTTCCGCCATTTTTAGAATGGTCTGCGAACCCTCGAGCGCAAGTTGACTGTGTGCGTCTACAACAGCAAGTTATATGCATGTATATTTTTGAATATTCGTTGATTATTATGGTGAATGACATCAAGTTGACCCTTCCAAAATGGTGGACGCATCAACGTATCTGGGGCGGTCAAATAGGGAATCTATACATATCTTTGCATAAAACCATAGATATATATCTATGCATAAAACAAAGCCACTAAAAGGCAAGCCTGCAACCATTAGCCAACAAAGCATAATGGCTAATGCTAACACTTCCGCTTTGGCAGTACATGGGAAAGGAGAACAAAGGCCATTTTTTTTAATGGATGTCAATGGAGAAGAGGCTTCACTACGCTGAATAAACAGCTTTTTAGAGGAAACGGCTTATTATTTAATGAATCAACAGCCTTTCTGCTAATCTTCAACATGTTTTACACTAAACAATACTTTTGGATTATTTTTAGAGTTTACCAAAAAAAAAAAAAAGCTGTTTTATAAGAGAAATCACTGACTTGGGCATGGCCCATGCCGTCATCAGAGCAGGAGTGCCATTCCAGAGTGGAAGCAAATGATCAGATTTTGATTAAAGGTTACCAAGACACTTTTTTTGTGTAATGTCTTACACAAGACATTTTTTTTTTTTTTCAGATGATTAACTTGCACGGATTAATTGTTCACCTTAAGACTAACAATGTGCACTAACAAAATAAATATTGTACATTTTAATTTCATGCAGACTTTAAGCATTAAACTGCTAGCAATTGTTAGAAGTAGCAGTCGCTTACTGCAAAATTATCAAAAGGACTAGTGTGAATTTAGCAGACAAATATTCACATAGTTTTATAACAGGTTTAGAGGGATCTAATCTAATCTAATCTAATCTAATCTAAGGCACAGGCAGACAACAGCACAACCCCTTACGAAAATTAACTGTGGTTTTACTAAAAATAAAAACCATGGTTACTATAGTTAAACCATGGTAACCACAAATTAACAATAGCTTTGCTACACTATATAGTTTCACCATGGTATTTGTAATAAAACTCTTGTTATATAAATGGTACTCAATCTGCGAAAAATCATGGTTACTATACGTTTACCATAGGCCTAATAAAACCATGGTTAATTTTCCTTAGGACAAACCATGACCCATGATAAAGCAAAAACATGTCTAGTATTAAGATATGTTTCTAAAGATATATTAACGATGCAGCTATTATTAAAAAATTGCTAGTCAACTGTTAGAATCCTCCTCAAACAATGGACAGACGAACCTGGATTGTGTATTTGTTGGACATTATCTCAATGGAACTCTCAACTTCTCGTATACATGGATCTAATGTGACAACTGTAAATTCATGGCATTCAGCTTTTAATGTTGTCATCTTTTCTAAAATCTTTGTAAAAAATTATTTTATTGTTATTTATTTATCTATTAATATTAATTTATTTTATTTTATTTTTATTTTTTTTGGAAGTCTACCAGGGGGTGGGATGGGTTGGGGTGGGTTCTAAATTTGTACAGCTGCTTTTGTTTTATACTACTGTTCCCAGAAGAAAATTCAATAAACAGTTGTTAACAAAAAAAAAGATGCAGCTATTATAGTACTATTTTTGACATTCAGGCAAGATAAAACAATAACACATGGTCCTAATGTAATACTTAAATTTTTCAAAAATAAATGTATACTATGTGCAAACAAATTACAATGAGGTGTTGTTTTGCAAAAAGGTGGATACGTGTTGATGAAAAAGTGACAGGTTCAAAAAAATTAGTGAAAAAAGTAAAAACACATATGAGAGACAGAGAGATGTCAGGGAAAATGAAGTGAGTAAAAAGGTAAATGGAAGTTAAAGAGATAATTTTTAATTATTTTGCACGGCCCAACCTAGGGATTTAAACTTTTTTATGTGATGAATGATTATGGCCATACAAAAAATATTGTTGTCCATGGTTTCAGAATTTGTTGTGAGTGTATGAGATGGCCTGGATGAGTATGAGATTTCCCGGCCTGAAATTTTTTTTCCCAGTCCGCCCCTTCTGGCAGTAGCTTTTAAATTTGGGTGGAGAGCGGAGCATTTGAGTTGTGGGCAGAACGCAAAACTGATGGAAGTGGCTACGGTGGAGACTGGATCTAAAATTTTAAGATGACATGCAGCTTATTTCTCCATCACTCTAAGCTACCGAAACCACATGAAAACACGCATCACACCGTAGACGCGTGTTTGTGCAGCAGAGCAGCTCTCTTGCACTATATGACATGACAGACAACTAGTTGTCCAGTCCTGTTACGTTCACACAGCGCCTGTTTTCCAAGAGTGCAGTTGTGAGTCCTGAAAATTTACAGGTGTGAGTTTGGTTACAAAATGCGTTTGTCACACCCGTAAATAACCGTACCAATTGTGAACATAACCATATTAAGGACTCGAATACAGGACTGACAGCCGTATTCTGCTGCTGTGTGAACGTGGCCTAAAAGTGCCTTTAAATGCAAAAGTGATCTCATGCTGTTTCCAAGCAGCTTTCTGTGTGCGCCCTCCAAGGAGTGAAACATGGATTGTGTCCGAGATCACCCCCATATACCCTTAAAGGGGTCATATGATGCTTTTTTAAAGATCATTATTTTGTGTATTTGGTACAGAATATGTTGGCATGCTTTAATGTTCAAAAAATGCATTATTTTTCAAATACTGTACATTATTGTAGGTCCTCTATGCCCCACCTCTCTCAAACGCTTCGTTTTCTACATAGTCCCTCCTTCCGACAAGCACAGTCTGCTCTGATTGGCCAACTGACCTAGTACATTGTGATTGGCCGAACACCACAAGCACACGTCGGAAATGTAATGCCCCTTTCCATAATCGTGAGCTTTAGCTTTCAAATTAAATATAAAGACAGTTAATAATGTCCTTAGTTTTACCATCAGTTCAAGCCGAGAGGGGAACAGTCGCGTGACAGACACAGTGATGATGCTCGTATGTGTTTGCAGTACACAAGCCGTGGTTGTGTGACCGTGTCTCCCTCTCTCACACACGCGAGCACACACACACACACACGCACACACACACACACACACACACACACGAAGAGCAAAACTCCGCATTTGCGCAGTCAATAGTAAATATTTCAACTAATAACAAAACATACAGTCGCTGATTCAGAAGCGCCAGATTGTCATAGCAAAGTCAGAATTACCTCCTCTCCTAGGTTCACGAAACTGTCGTTCATAAAATGCGTTGCTGTTCTGTTGTAAGTAATCTTAATGATTCCTAAATGCATCTACTTTCGGAAGGCCAAATAAAGTGCTTTTGCTTTCGCATAGAAACACACAGCGTCTCCCTGACATGGCTGCATCAACAATTCATTGTTTTCAATCACGTGACCGGCTCGAAGACTTGGAGGGCAAAACATCCATAGAACTGCAGCAGAAGTGTGTCAGTTTTTCATCTGTTTCCCAGCCGCAAATATTTAGATCACCTCTCAAAGGAATAAAACAAAGGTATTTCTGAACAAAATGCAAGTTTTGGCCATTTGCAATCCATAAGCACGCATGGCAATATTTCAATCATAAACAGTGCGACAAAACGTTGTAAAAACACTTAAAGTGCCGTAATATATTTAAAACAGTAATATTAAAAGATCAAATTCAGTAGTCACCATATTAATGATGCATAGTTTACACAGGCAAGCAGATAAGGCCGGAATATGAACGCAATCTGCTTAATGGTTCAGGGTTTTCCTTATCATTTTTTTCTATGGGAAGCCATTTATTGTGAAACTTTGTACATTGTGTTATATTCTGGTTCATCTTGCCTGTACAAAATATACATCATCAGTCAGGTGTTTACTGAATTTCGCCTTTTAATATCTGCGTTTTACTACATTATTACTTGATGCAATCTGCGTAAAAATAGCTGGTGGTCAGTGGAGCAAAGCTTCGTTTTGCCCGCCAGGTGGGCGTTCCTATAAGGGTGTGACGTCACGTGAAAACTATCAATACTGCGGTTACTGAAACCACGCCTTCTTTCTTTGCGTGAATATTTGGGCATTTCCACATCGTGACATAGACATGTGGGGGCGTGTTTGAATGAGCCGTTTTAGGGGGGCGTGGCAGAGTCTTTGATAAAGAATATCTCTTTGGTTTTGAGACTTTAGTCTTTGCAACTTCAGGGTTCTTATCTATGCAAAGTCAGCTTGTAACACTCCAAAGAGAAAGGAAAACTTGAAATCGCATCAATCGCAACATTCTTTAGAATGTTTTAGAGTTAATGATTTTTATGCAAAATAAATGTGTTATTTTGGTAAGTCACGTCTCTTGCTCATTTAGTAGAATCAAACATGTTTCCTTGAGTAGTACCTGAGGGTGCATAGTATTTCCCTGGGTGCAAGTCCTAGGGTGGCGTAGTCGTCTCTCCAGTGTTTCTGTTGTGCGACGCCACGTTGCTACATTCTGGTGTAGTCGGCAGGGTCTACATTTGGTATAGACCAGAGACGTGACTCCATTTATTTCTTTATTTTATTATTTTGTGATATTAATTGGTGTTTGTTCAACTTTGAAACAACAGCTAGCGCATTAGTGTATTGTTTGTACTTTCCTCTCCATCTTTTCTATTTAGACCGTCACTTTGGAGGATGAGATGCAGCAATTGCGAGACCTGGTGGCCCAGCTTAAGGCTGATGACGAACGCCTGCGTCAAGAACGATCTGAGGTTCAGGCAAGTTCTAGTGTCGTGCCCTCTGATCTTAATGATAGGGGGGCGGGGTTAGACACGGGCCCAAGGTCTTCCTCCAATGGTAATTCAGTAGTGACGGAAAGGTTGATTTATGTGCTTAGGGAGAGGAAATGTCCTATTTTTGAAGGCCGCACTGAAATTCCTTTGACTGATTGGTTCGAGGAAGTAAAGACCAGTATGTGTGTTCGCCACATCCCCTTTATTGATGCACGCTTTTTGTATGATCCTTTTGAAGGGGAAGCCAGGGAGGAAATAAAATTTAAGCCCAGGGAAGATAGGGAAGATTTATTTAAATACTCCTGGGGCTGGTTGGCTTAGTGTTCTTTCCGATATGACTGTTAGTGTGGGTGGGGTGTTAGTTCCCTGTCTGTTAGACACTGGTCCAATGGTGTCAACTGTGATTTGAAGGTTTTGTTGATGAACTTTGAGCCTTGAGGTTTGGAAAAATATGTCACTTCTCATTGGTTGTAGCTTAAGGCTGCCGATGGCCTAGACTTTCTGTACATAGGCTATTTACAGCTGGATGTTGAAGTCTTTGGTAAAGTGATATCTAAACACGGTGTGCTCATAGTTAAAGACCCCCCAGGTTCTAGCCTGGTTTCCGGTGCTCTGGGCATGAATGGTATTCGAGAGTGTTATAACGATTTGTTGGATAATATGGGTCGGTATTTTTTTTCAAAGCAGCTTTAGTGCAACATGCCCTAGTTCTTGGCAACAAGCCCTATAGAACTGTCATTTAGTTCAGGTAAATGTTCTTTTAGATTCTTCAGCCCAGTTCGGGTTGGAGGAGGTAGGTGTGTTCGTGTACCAGGCGGCACCATGAAGTTTATTCTTGCTATCGTTAAGGTAGCTTGTGGGCAGGTTTGTTCTAGTTGCCAATGTGGGGTGGTGTAAATTCTTAGGAAATTGTAATTAATAGTGTTTCCACCCCCTTTAGGCCTTGGAGTTAATGTCGTCGGGTCGACAAATTCAAAACTAGGGGGTAGAATGTGACAGGATGAGTTTTATTATGGTTTGTTGATTCCTTTAAGATCTATTTCCATTTTAATGTTTGTGTATATTTCAAATGGGAAGACACGCCCACTGGCGTTGAGCGGCATCTTGACATTGATCACACCTGGCGGCTCAATCACTGAGGTGCGTTCTAGGGAGGCCCAGTGGCTTTATAAGAAGCAAGTCTAAGTGTAGCATGGTCATTCCGCTCTGTGTTCCTGTTTTGTGGGCCGTAAAGGTCCAGAGGTTTATATGTCCTGTCGCTTTCCCCTGGTAAGTCCCCTGATTTGCTGTTCCTTACGGTCACAGTTTTTCATTCTAAATAGGTGTTTATTATTAGGGATGTGTGTGTACGAAGTGATGAGTGCAGGTAGCATAAAACTTGCTGTTGTCTAAGACTAAAACTTTTTATTGCGGGTTTCCTTTCTTTGAAGGGGGGAAATTTTTTAAAGTGGATGTCTATTCGTGTTTTTATATTTGTATTTTAGGTGCGGCCTAGTGTGGTGCTAGCTGTTGTTTCATAACCCTGTATCTACGGCTGTTTCTTACACTGGTTTCATCTACGGCTGTTCATACGGCTGTTTTCGTATACTGTCAGATTCTACTGTTTCATTGTCCTGTGCATGCAGCTGACTGTGTGGCCGTCACAGTGCTGAACCGCTGCTTCCCTGAGTGTTCGTAAGACTATTGTTCAGTCGATCTGTATGACATGTGGTGAAACCATGGACATTTTGTCTTTTGTGCAAGTCTATTAAGCCAACATGCTTGGATTTTGGTTTATTGAAACAGCTGATTGATTTTTAAATATTATTTGTGATTGTGTTTTGATTTATGTATTTTATTTTTCTCTTGTTGCTGTTGTGTCTTGGTCAGTGTGCATTTATATCCACAGGTGAATGCCTGACGAGCTGTGATACTGAAGCTTAACAGAAGAGGAGAGTGTATTTGTTTTTGTTTTTTTCTCTCTCTCTTTTTGGTTTGTCTTTTGCTTTAAGAATCTTTTTGCAATGATTTGCTGTGTGGTTTGTCCCTTCTGTTAAAGCTAGATTTATTATGGTCTCTTTGTAGTTGTGGGTATTTAATTGGTAAACTGTTGACGAGACATTCTTTAGAACGTTTTAGAATAATTTTTGTGCAAAATAAATGTTATTTTGGTAAGTCACGTCTCTTGCTCATTTAGTGGAATCGAACCTGTTTCCTTGAGTAGCACCTGAGGGTGCGTAGTATTTCCCTGAATGCAAGTCCTAGGGTGGCATTGTTGTCTCTCCAGTGTTTCTGTTGTGCGACGCCACGTTGCTACACATTGTTGAATATTATCGAGTGCACTCATTCAATCCCATAATGCACCACAATAACAAGTCTACAACTAACACCCTAGAGCAAGGGTGTGAAACATATGGCTTCTGGACTGAATACGGCCCACAAAGGTGTCCAGTGTGGCCTGTGGTATGATTTGACCAATAATATAAGATGATAAACAAAAACAATATTTTGAAAAATAAAAAAGTGTATTCACTACAATATTTTATTTTTAATTCAAAATGGAACAGATTGCTAATTTATTTGTTCTGATTTTATGCCTCGGGGCTCTAACACACATGTGCTTTATAAAGAGGCACCAACATCTCCAGCAGTGCGTAACAGATGATAGCTGCGTTGCAAGTGATGCTTGTGTGGCTGTGTTAGCTGTGATTATAAACCTGTTCAAAGGAATAAAATTGACCTGGAAGGGCAGATTTTCAGGAGAAAATGGAAGGAAAGGTATTTGTTCTGTGAATGCCAACCGGTATGATTCACAACTTGTGGCTGTGGTAAAGTGTGTAATATTAAGCAACACTATGAGACACACTGGACAGCTTAAGATGAAAAAAAGTAAATGATATTTATTGTCTACTATGTGCCAGCTGACATTATATATGCAAAAGAAAACAAAACAAACAAAAAGACTCTTGATAGTATTTTACTGTGGGATGAAACCTATTTGAATGCAGTTAATTATGCCATATATGCCACCCATGCAGCACTTCCTAGTAGGTATTTCCTGCATGGCAAGATGTTTTACAGCAACAGGTAACACCCACATGCTCTTGCTGTCACTTGTGGTGTGATGTGAAAAGCGGCATAAAAGGGATGTGCTGCAAACTGTCCATCCCGTGGCAGATGTCCACTAGCAATGCAGATGGAAACTATCATTCTTTCAGGACCACTACAGTTTGGACTGGCAGTATGGTTCTGTTCTGGGCAAAAACTCCCTGCCCATCCATGCAGCCTGTCATGAATGAGTAGAGAGAGAGCAGCAATAATAACCCCCTTAGGGTAAATAGAACAAAAACAAAGCAGATATCATTAATGTTCTTATGATATTTAAGTGAAACAACATTATTCAAGATAAAAGGTCTGAGTCTGATTCAACAGGAAATATCAGAAAGCCAACTCCTGACTGTGGCGAAAGGAGGAGTTGGGGATGGAGGAGGGTAATTTGCTCCTGAGCAAGCGAAAAAGCTGCCGTATACCACTTCAGCACTCTGATCAGGGAGTAGGAGTCCACAGATATATTTACCATTTGTGCAGAGTTTCCCATATCCACATATTGATTATGAATCAGAGGTAGTTTTTTGTCAATAAACTTTGCCCTGCACTTAGAGATGTTGCATGTGAGGACAGTATAGATATTCTCACAGCTGCATTTGTATAACAGAAAACATATCACTTACAATCAGAATTAGAATCAGAAAGAGCTTTATTGCCAAGTATGCTTGCACATACAAGGAATTTGTTTTCCAGTACACAGAGACAACAACACACAGACAATAAAAATAAGATGAGAATAAAAATACACATATGTAAATATAAATAGACAAAAATAGAAAAATAAATAAATAAATTGTATGTACAGTTGTGCTATAGATGATAGAATAGTAATAGAATATAGTGAGATGCAGGGACGTACTAGGATGTAGGTGGTAACAAATAAATATAAAGTTATTGCACATATCTTTATTGCACAATGGGGGGGAACATGTAACTGTTCATAAGGTAGATTGCCTGGGAGAAACTGTTCTTGTGCCTGGCTGTCCTGGTATTTTCTGCTCTGAAGCACTGGCAAGATGGCAAAAGTTCAAAAAGGGGATGGCTTGGATGTAAGGGATCCAGAGTGATTTTCTGAGCCCTTTTCCTCACTCTGGATGTATACAGTTCTTAAAAGGTGGGCAGGGGAGCACCAATAAGCCTCTCGGCAATCCAAATCGTTCTCTGTAGTCTTCTGGTGTCTGATTTTGTAGCTGAACCAAACCAGACAGTTATTGATGTGCACAGAACAGACTCGATGACGGCTGAGTAGAACTGTTTCAGCAGCTCCTTCCTCAGCTGGCGAAGTAAGTATAGCCTTTGTTGGGCCTTTTTTACAATGGAGTCGATGTGAGTGTCTCACTTCAGGTCCTGAGAGATGGTGGTGCCCAAGAACCTGAATGACTCCACTGCAGCCACAGTGCTGTCCATGATGGGGTGGGGGGAGTGGGGGGAGTGCAGGG
>JAFVLL020034692.1:0-63063 GCA_021397915.2 Tor tambroides
ATAAACTGTTTAGACTAGTTTTAAAAAGTTAGTCACCTAATTTTTTTTCTTCAAGACTGGTCATAACTTTTTAAATGCAGTTATGAAAAGGTAGATTGGTCTTATCTGTATTGGAAAAGTAAGACTGATTACCCCTTGGCAACTGCTAGTTGGTCAAACTAGTTCTAAAGACACAGTCCTAACATGGTGGCTAAGTTTATGCAACTGGCCCCAGATTCAATGATCTATGCTAAGCTAAGCTGAAAGTGCTAACGCCAGACCCGGAGATCGGCTGAATGGATTCAAAAACGGTAAAACTCAACTGTTTAACTCTTGGGGAGTTGTAAAACGAGCCTATTTCCAAAAAAAGTGGAGTGTTCCTTTAATATCTAATTATGAAACAGTTTGAGTTATGATCAGTTTGGATACTGAATTCTATGTTGTCCATATGTAAACATCACAGATACAAAAGGACTTGTAGTATATAAAAGACCAAGATCACATCCCCGAATATATTTTCCAAAGGTATCACCTTAAATTGTATATATCAAGTGGACACTTTAAAGACTTTATTTTTTGAATAGAACACAATAACTTAGAAAATCATGGAAACAGGGACCATCACAAATGAAATTTTTTTCTTATGCACTTGTCTTGAGAGAAATGAAAATAAGTCTTTATATACTACAGCACACGATATAACACTCCAAATATAGAGAGACAAATTTAATATGGTCCACTTAGTAAATAAGATGTACAAGTGTGAAGGAGAAAAACATATCAGGAGAAATGCACACATTCTTCTTTTGCTAATAAAGCACTGATGTTTCCCTTAAAAACTGTTCGGTTGCACAAAACAAACGAATTAAGGCTGAATTAAATTGAAAGTGAAAGATATTTTCCGTTTATATCCACTGAATCAAACAGTAAATGTAGAAACAATGACCACATTTTCTTATCAAGTACAAAGTCTTGTTGTATAACACATTCACACCTCCAATTGGTGGTTCAGAGCACACACAATATGTTGGTTTGTGCCTTAAATTGTTCCGTCAAATGTTAGCTTTTCATGCCATCCATTCATTTGTTAAAAAGTGTGCTGTAATGACCCAAAACCAAAACCAGTTTAGACATGTGACATCTTCAACACCCTCACCTTTTAAACTGGAAATCACAAGGTGTCACGGATTTACCTCTAACTGGATAATCCTGATTAGTCCAATAAGCATTATTGTAAAACTGACACAACCTGAAGAATAACATGAAGATCAAAAGGGAAATAAATAAATGAGGTGAACAAACCAGTGAGCAATCATACTGAGTTTTATCAGTGCTGCTCACAGCTGTGCACAGAAGTCCAGGTGCAGAGCTGATCCCTTTATTCATGCAAACATTACTACAATCATAACCACTACAATCAAACAGGCCAAATATAGACTCTTCACGATCTACAAATTTAAAACAGTATGTACACAATAATACACATGTATGATGTTAAAAGGTGAAAAAGTAGTGATTTTGGTATTTCAGGTAACCTCAGATTTCCAACCTCTCTCTCTGGACTGTGATGATGCATTTCTGCAATAATTAACATTGTAAGTCTGGAAAAGTTTTTTTTTTTTTTTCATTAAATTAAGAAAAATCTAGTAAACACTGCTGTATAGCCTTATAGAGTCCAACAGTCAGGTTCCAGAAGTAAAAATCCCATTCATTTTCTTCATATGGGAATAGATTTTTAACTCTAACTTTTAAAAGTTAGCGCAAAACTACAAGGTTGTTAATCGATGGAATATGCTTATGCTGAAGCCATCAGCCCGCATGATTTCAACTTATTTTTTAAATCATGACAGTAAAATTCCTAATGAATACCTACATTACCCATGATTCTGCAAAGAAATCTCCACAAATCGTGCCAAAACAACCCCTTCATTTTGTACCCTATATTTTGTAATAAACAACATATATTGTTTGTATATATAGGCTATAATCAGTCTTTCAAGGGATAGTTCATCCAAAACTGAAAATTAATTACTCGCCCTCATGTCTTTCGAAACTAAGTCCTTCGTTCATCTTTGGAAACGGAACACAAATTAAGATATTTTTATTGAAGTCTGAGAGCTTTCTGACCCTGTTGTATCGTGGTACTCTTGTTAAGAGGAAGAGGAGGAAGAGGAGAATTGTTGAATAAAGTTATTTGAGTTTTTTTTTTTGTACACGAAAAGTATTGTCGTAGCTTTGAAACATTTCAGTTGAACCTCTGATGTCACATTGACTATTTTAACGATGTCCTTACTACGTTTCTGGGCCTGGGAACGTTTCTTTCATTGCTGTCTATGCAGAGTCAGAAAGCTTTTCGGATTTCTTTAAAAATATCTTAATTTGTGTTCTGAAGATGAACAAATTTGGTCTTACGGGTTTGGAACGACATGAGGGTGAGTAATCACCATTGTTTCCCAATACTTCATGGGACTGTTTCCCTCATTGAAGCCATTGAGTCTTGTACAATTAACAAATATGTTTTTGGTTTGAATCAAAGTTTGTAATGTTGTGCATTTATGCTTATAACTTTTTAAAACTCTCCATGGGAATACAGAAGTAAAGATACTTTCTGGAACCAAGGCAGTGGGAACAGTTGCATTTATTCACTGTCACGCATGACAACGCAGTCAAACTTCTTAACATGAAACCCGCACTATATTTTCATGTCCCAGACTCGTCCTCTCTCATTTTACACAAATGCAACTACTGCATTCTTGCATCTTAGTTGCCAACTGCAGTGAAAATGAACTCAGAGAACTTTAGTGTTAATAATATTACTCTGTTGTTGCAGTGTTTGTCTTTTTGCTATATCAGTTGATTTGTATAAAGGAATGGGCAATATGCAGATAAAATAATATCAACTCAAATCAATATTTCGTGTCCATTTATTACTTACTTATTTGCATCTGTGTCCTAATCATGTGGAGTTTATTTTTTTGATAATTACCAGCTGACTGTACATTATTTCTTACATAGCAACTGCGACTTTCAGATTAAACAATGCTGACATGCATGAGAAGATGCCCAGTGTATTTCACGTCTACAATAATGTATCCGATTCATCCAGAAAGAACGGAAAGACAAGAGAAAAAAAGTCACTATTGACACCAAGCTAGATTGTAGTCTCAGGCGTATGTCTAGATATCGGCCCATGCTCTGCCTCTCGCTTCCCGTTCTGTCCATTGGCATGCTGGGACCCACTGGAGAACAACAAAGCCATCCTGTTAGTTTTGCAAGGACTCATCGCCCTAGAGCTAGATCTCATTGAACCAGGAAAAGGGCTCCCAGAGAGGGAAGAAGAGGAAGAGGAGGTACAGGTACCCCAGCCTGGAAGAAGGCCTGATGCTGGACGAGAGCCCACAACTCTACTGAATAACGTTGGGCTGGGTTGCATTGGGGCCAGGGTCTGCTGACTGCCATTCATGCAAATGGAGCTGGTGTCTGTGTAGACCTGGTTGGCCGAGCCCGTCTGGACGCGGTAGTTGTACGCCCTCCAGCCCTGTTGTTTCTTCTGCTGACACTGGCACCGCAAGATCCGAATGAAGGCCTGCTTGAACTCACGACTGTAACACGGGTAAATAATGGGGTTCAGGCAGCTGTTGAAGTAGCCCAGCCAGAAGATCACTTTGAAGAATGTTTCAGGAGGACGTAAACTGGTGTTAAACGACCCTAAAAATAGGAGAAATAAAAAAGGAAGAATTTTTGTAAACAATTTGCATGCACAATGGTTTTTCATCGTTCACCAATAGATGGCAGACTTTATCAACTCACATGTACTCTACAGAAATAAAGAACCGAAACCATGTCACAAAGGCAAAAATATTTCTATATAAAACCAATAGAAATCTATATATAATATATATATAGTATCAAATAAAATTTATTTAATAATAAACTGTTCTCAACAATAAAATTTGAGCATTATTATTTCTGTGTTTTGCTATGAGGATTGAATATGATCCAAATATGTTCTTGTAACGTTTAATGAAATTAAGTTTTATCTGTCATATTACTAAGCCTGTAATTTAACATTAATTCTGTCCCGGTCTTAAACACTAAGTCTATTTTTTGAGCACTCTCATCCTGTCTTGAAGAGCATAATTTGAATAGCCTGTTCTTTGCTGTGCACTCTGTAAGCTTTTATTAAAATGGTCATCTTAAGTTTTTAAATTCCAAAATCTATTTTTTATGAGGAAGATTTATAGTGCTTTTAACGATTGTACTCCAGCTTAAATCAACTATCTATTTAAAGGAACAAGCCAGAAAATCTGTCTCTTCTAGAGCTCCCATTTTCTAACTGGAAATCTTTCTCAGGTTTCTACTCCCCAGTCCCCAAAACATTAAAAAAAAGGTCACACAGATCCATCATGCTTTTCCAGACTCTAACTGTAGCTCATCTCCCCTCATGAGTTTACTAACTCACTCTTCCCTGAGGAATTCAGCGCTTTTTCACTCGCCTGTAAATGCATGATGTGCAGCCCATACCCTTTTTTGGCTCTAATTAGACAAAATCTTTTCCTCTTTTAATCTGAAAGTTTCAAAGTTTATATAAGTTATGTACTTTCAATAATTCTTCTAACAGGAACAGGATGGATGACTGAAGTGAATGATTTGGTCTAATTCGCAATGGTACTTATCAGTACAGAGCCGGATGAGACTTGGGTTCATTACCACACTTCAAGAGGAGCCACAGGTGTGAGGCCTCCGGTCAGCTCCTGTCTCTGCCAGTAAGTGAAGTGTTCCATTACTTTAAGAGGTTCTCGCCTCTTCCTTCTCTAAATCACATGTCACTCAGACATCTCTCAGCCAGAGCAGCTATAAATTAAGACAATCTGCGCTGTAAGAAGTCAACAAACAATCTTGCAACAGCCTTGTTCCTTTAAGAAAGTGGTTTCTGTTCTGTTGTCCATCTGACATTTAGAGAAACCTCGCTGCTTTGTTATTTAGTTTAGTGATTTAATAATGTCTGTAGAAATCATTGCCAAAAATAGTTCGAACTGCCCTGAGAAAACGCATTACTTGATGGATAAACTCTCATGTGGCCTGGTGACAAAGTGGTCACTGATTTTTCAATTATCTGTATTCAATCTATTTAGAAAAGAAGTAAATTAATGTTTGCAGCATTTTGAGCTTAATCAACACTCGACAAACAAATTGTGGAAATGAAACGTAATCGATATCGTGATTGAAAATGAGAAAGTGAAATCAATGCAACCAGAAATGACAGTCTTCTCATACACCAGTTCATTCCAATATTCATAACATGGCATATGAAAACAAAGGCCACTCAAAAGGGGAAGTTGACTCCTCAAGGTCAAACACATGGAATATATTTTCCTTCAAAATATTTCCTCACTCATTTGCAGGAAAAACATATAGGCCCATCTGCTAATATAACCCTTTAGAAGGTCACTGGGAGCTGAACTTCTAGGTCATAAAGTGAATATAGGAGGGTGATTACATTTTGGCCAGATTTTTCGGTGGTGGGAATAGTACCTCTCCTATATTCCCACACCTCATCAGAAACCTCTGGGTTTAGATAGGGAGTGAGCCTGGGAATGAGAGAGCTCTGAAGACGTTGGCATCTCCAGTGCATTCCACCAGGAGACTTCAGCAAGCTTCAGGGACTGGCTCTGTTGTGACTCATCCATTGCTGAGTTAAATGACCACACGTCAAGTTAACGTGACAGACGTTGCTTTCATTTCAAAACAACACATGAGTGAAGGCTTCATATGAATATATTGCAAAATAAAATCTAAAACGGGGTCATGAATTATGTCTTCGCAATTAACCTTCTGCATCTGTTCCACTGGCTCTCATCCATGACAGAACTCGAAACTGTTCTTTTAGTGAGCAAACATATTGAACTTTAACAATTTAAGACATTTTTGAATAACAATGAGAGGTCTGAGCTGGGTACCACAAACAGAACATGAAGTTACCAACGGAGCGTTTGAGCTGGAGACGTGTAGTTTTTCCTGGCTGCAGGATCACATTCTAAAGTGTCAGAAATGGCACTATCTTGACATTCAATCTGTAAAATTACTGCTATGATCATTTTAAACAATGCCAATAGCAATGTCACTGTGCAACTGTTCATTCAACTGTAACAGCCTGGTTAAAGTAGTAACTTCTGAATTCAAATAAACTATAAAGATGCTATTATTTAAAGTATAGCATGATATTTTACTATTTTTAAGATAAAATATAATATTTTAAAATGTGGTCTTTTGTAATGCATGGAGCAAAACCAGCAAGTGCCACAATGAAAGTGTAAAACGGGCCTATATGCTTCAAAATATATTCAGCTTGTACATCATCCTGGTTCCCTGTCTAAAAGTGTGATATAATGTGTAATACATCAACATGACATGTTTCTACAGCCGATAGAATCATTTGCATGCAGTTAATCATATGCTGCTGTTAATCATCCACCTCATGAATGGCTGTAATTGGCGATAAATTCTACATGCTGCTGCAAATATTTATAAAAATCTAATTATTGTGGTAATGTCACATGGGTTTGTCTCTCACTTGTCCAACAAAGTTGAACATTTCTTATGATAGACTAATGAAATAATGGGGCATCTTGCACAGACTGTCTCAAACTATATGTCCTGGGACTCCTTTACGCCACAACAACAACACTAGTACATGAAATGTGTGATGCAGGAGTGGTCAGAATTATAATTAGGATGAATGAACTAGGCTTTAAATGTTCTTTAGAGTTGGACAGATCATAAGTTTAGCAAGTTTATAGCTGTTTATATATTTGCTGTAATTTATGAACCACAAATCTGATTTCTAGCTGATCTAGATGATGTGTCAGACTGGCTGCCAGCTAAAGGGAACCTTGATCAGGCTGGTAGACCACAATGAACCACTAAAAACCATGTTCTAAAAATAGTTTATCCAACAAGGAGAAAAACCTAATTTAACAAAATTCTAACTTTTGTCACTTTTCACTTTTTATTAACTTTGTTGCATATAAAGTGCAGCAAACATATTTCACTGTTTCACTTCTGATATGATCTGGAAAAAAAAAAGAGTTTAAAGTTTAGAAAAAAAAGTTTTAAAACAGTGCCTGTCATGTTCATATTTAAATTATTCAACATTTCGTTTTGGTACTTTTTATCGTTTGGTACATTTAGCACTACGGAAACTCAAGGCTTTAAGTATAAAGCTTTTATAGCCTATTATCCATCATGAATCTACCTAAAATTCAGTTTACAAGATATTTCAAATAAGTGAAACATTTCACTGTAAAAATGTGTTGAATGCAAAATAAAATGAAATGTTTGATTTGTTGACAATGGAACCTGAAAGTTTGTTTTTCGTGGGTTATAATTAATAAACCATCATACGTACCGATGGGTAATGCGAGGAAAAATGGTAACCAGCACAGGATGAACATGCCCACAACAACACCAAGCGTTTTAGCAGCTTTCTTTTCTCTAGAAAACTTGAGTAATTTGACAGTCAGCGAGCTCCTCATGTGGCCTTTGCTGCAGTCATCCTGCGTCTGAGAGCCTTTATAATGAATCCGGAGCGTCAGCTCATTGGAGTCCATGTGCTCCTTCATTACTCCAGCCTCGAGGTTTTTAGTGGTTCTTTTGGCAACTATGTACACGCGGCAGTACATGGCCAGAATCACCGCCAAAGGGATGTAGAAGGAGCCCAGCGAGGAGAAGAGCGCGTAAAACGGCTCCTCTGTGATGAGGCACACAGTGTCGTCCTCTGAAGGAGGCTCTTTCCACCCGAGCAGAGGTCCTATGGAGATGACAAAGGAAAGAACCCAAACACCCAGCATGGCCAAGAGCGCCCTTTTCTCGGTCACAATGCTCGGGTACTGCAGCGGGTAACGCACCCCGATGTAGCGGTCTATGGAGATTACGCACAGGCTCATGATGGATGCAGTGCAGCACAGTACATCCACCGCAGCCCAGATGTCACAGAAAATCCTCCCAAACACCCAGTAGTTGAGAATTTCACGCGTGGCGGACACCGGCAGGACAGTTGTGCTCAGCAACAGGTCTGCCATGGCTAAATTGATGATGAAGTAGTTGGTTGGGATGCGCAGGTGCCTGTTGCACACTACGGAGAGAATAACGAGAATGTTGCCCACGATAGCAAACACAATAAAAGCGCCCAGAACCATGCCCAGTGGAAGCGCACGGCTGAGGCTGAACGAGCTCGGTTCGGTCCCGTTTCCCGCGGAGCTCGAATTAGAGACGTCGGACAGTTCGGAGGACGCATTACTCAAGAAGTTCACGGCATGATCTTTATCAGAACTCATCTTGCCTCCGCAGTACCTCCATACCAAAGTAAGAGCAGTATTCACCGCCAAATGCGCAAACTGTTATTTCTGTATGCCAAAGAAAAAAAAAGAAAAAATAGAAAATGACGAATTCAAAGGATCCGTAAGCTCTGTTGCGCTACAAGTGCGAAATAGGAAAAGTCCATAATCGTAAACGTTGCATAAAGTCCAGTTGAAGCTGTGCGTGTCCGGAACTTGGTTGGCCCTAGTTCTCCGCAGTGTCTCTCCCGGTGTTCCCGGCTGATCCAACGCACTGCCTCTGACCACTCCTGCATTCACCAAACCCCCTCCCCTATGGAGAATACAGGCACTCGCGGAGAGACATTTTCACGGCCTCTGAACCTGTACACTTATGGCAAGCCGTTGTAACCTTTATTTCTTAAAACTTACCAGTATCTGCTTGTTTTTCCGATAACGAGTAATCTAATAGTGACTTTGTCACACAATACTTGTATGTCTCTGTTACACGTATTTACTATACTATAAAAATAATAAAGTATGTATAATTACATCCAACAAACCCTAATCCTAACCCTATAATAAGCACATGGTGGTTTGTTGTTATTACTCAGTACTTAATGTATAATTACACTGTAATAAGAACACATTAAAGTAAAGTGTAACCAGCTTTTTAACTGAACTATAATTTAGCCATTAACAAATTGCAAATACTATCTATAGAGATAAGAACCGTTACTAGTTCCAGAAACGGGCACTACAATCAAATAAATGCACACTAGTATAAGTTATAGAAATATGAATCAGTGCAAGCAATATTTAATATACATTCTAGTTGGAAATGAATAGTTGATATCTGAGCCACTATTTATCTTTTGATATTCAATGGAATAAATGTGTGATTTGTTACCAAAAGCACTGAAAATGTTGTCTGCACTTTTAGAATAGTGACTATATATTTCATAAGTAGAGAAACTGAAAAAAATACTAGCCAGGATTGGATTGTTTACTAATAATATATATATTTAGTACTACTAACATAAAAATAGATGGTACTGTAGTTTATTTTAAAGAATAATAAAATGTTGCTTGTCATATACACCTATTTAGCCATCACGCTGACAGACATAAATTATAATAAATCGGTCACTTGAGCTTCACAGCCTGCTGTCAGGTAATGCAATACAATGTCAACTGGAAAGCACTCCAATGGAAATACCAACCATGCTATTCTTAGGATCATTTGCGATTTAAAATATGGAAAACTTGCAAACAATATCAAGGTCGTTGATGCACGGTGGTATCTAGGTGCCCATTTGAGTCTCACAAGGACTGTGCAGTTATACAATACCGATCAGTCACACATGCCATATATCCACAAGTTTCTAAAAACATTTATTTTTAGCTCTTAAGTACCACTTTCAGTCCTAAAACACATTTTCTTGTGTCTGGTCCTAATGTAGCGCACAAATGAACCGCAGAAAGCACTAAGTCATTCACTGGCAAAAGTCTCCACGCTATGCCATCTTTAAAGACTGCCATGAGTGTCCAAATATTCCTGCAAATCATCTGTAATTTTATATAAACTAGCCACTAACTCAGTCTCTTTGCAAATGCCAGCCAAACAGGAATATACTTTGACAGTGATGAAGTACTTAATGACTTGCACCAAAAAACAAAAACAGAAAACAGATAACTCAAACAGATGGATGAAAACCCCCAGAAGTCAACTAATTTATACAGAAATCAAAGTAAATTACAGCTAGCAAGAGCTGTGAAAGAGGAAACAAGCCTGCTGTCATGCAAGAATATCCTCATTGTGCCGAAATTAAATAAGCCTTGCCATTAAAAATTCAGAGCATAGGCTCTGAGAGAGTTTAGAGAGGCATAAAAGTGAGTCCAAACCTTAAGGATTTTTCAATACAAAGTGATACAGGCACAGCTGAAAGATGAAGGAGTCTTAAACTGCACTCCCACCAGAGGCTAATGGGAAACAGCAAAGCATGTGACATGAAGAGGAAAGTTATATCCTTTGTGGATGGGTCGGTAGGTGATGGCACCAAATGTATGGCTGATGCATTTCAACCCAGACGCCAGTGCTGAGCTCAGGAAAAAACAGCAGCCAGACCGCTGTGTGACCAGTGAAATAAATACACACGCATGCACACATACCCCATGGCACTGTATAGCTCTTGAAAACCATCCAACTATTAGCTCAAACACACTCCAAGTGAATTAAGGCGATTATATTTAGTACCATTGCCGCTTTGGATGATGAATTGCAGAAGGTAATGTGAAGTGAAAGGTGAGATTTAAAGGCAAGAAAATGCTGAGCTGTCAGCCGCACCACACTAAACTCTGCCATCTTCTCCCAGCGCGGTGGCAAGCGTCTGTCAAACGACAGAGTGACAGTGTATATTCCATATTGGAGAGAAATTATGGGAATAATTCTATTTACATTATAGCCACAGTATAATGGTCTTGAATAAAGAATTGCTTTTAAAATAATGAACCAAAATATTCATTGTTTTGAGGAAAAGATAATAAAAAAAGAACAGAAAAGCTAGAGGTGTTTTGCAATTCTATGCAGTGCACATAATTAAGTGGGCATAATAAAGCATGGGAAGGAAGTGTAATTAGTAGGCATCCTGTGAAGCTGTAATATCGCAGATGTCAAATTGTTTTGTTCATCTTCCATAAGGATGAAATACACTTTTGTGTATAAAATGGGCTTATTAAAATTCATGTTGAATAGTCTATACTGGTGGAATTGATTTTGTTTCAGGCCCAGATTTTGAATTGGACATCAAATGGTGGCCCAACACAATACCAAATTAATTGTTTATTGTACAAATTAAACAAAAACATCCTTTGAAATCAAAAACATACATGTATTAATATTACATTTTGAATAATTAATCATTGAATCATTGTTTTTGAAAATGTTGGTTTGTAAATGTCTCTTGAATTCGTGAATATCGTTGGTTTGATAACCGTTTTACGAGTTAGCAATTTTGTACGAATTCATATGATTTGCCAACCTGATCCCATGGCAATTCATACATTTTTGACAAGGTGGTTAATTCGTATGATCTCACTCACTTGTACAAATTAATACGGTTTGTGAAAAATCGTATGTATTTTACGAGGAATTCGTATGAAGGACCACACCTAACCCTATCCCTAAACTGAACCGTTACAGAAAACGTATAAAATCGTACCAGTGAGGTTGTACGAATTAACCACCTCGTAAAATACGTACGATTTAGCCATGAAATGGCGTTGGATTTGCTTCAAACAAAAAAAGTACAGTTTTTAAGAAAAAAAACTAAGCATGACAGTCCATGTTGGCTTATTCAAAAACATACGAATTTGCCACAATTTTGCCAAAACATAAAGCAGTTATGAATTGCTATGAGAATGTGTTCTTGTGCCGCAAACTATTATTTGAAAATCCAACTATTAAAGGAATAGTTCCTCCAAAAGTGAAAATTTGCTGAAACTGTACTTATTATTGTGATGTTTTTATCAGCTGTTTAGAGTTTCTCCTGACTGCACCCATTCACTGCAGAGGATCCACTGGTAAGCAAGTGATGAAATGCTAAATATCTCAAAATTTGTTTCAATGAAGAAATAAACTTCTGCAAATACTGGCAATAAATGGCAAATTTTCATTTTTTTGGGTGCAACATCCTTTTAAGCTCAGTGTTAAATTACTACAGAGAAGTAAATTAACATCAGCTGACTATTTATTTGTATTTTTATAAACTTATAAGTTCAAACCTATAGGCTCATTGGAAAAACGTGGTGACATTTCTGCAAAATGATATCACATTGCTTCTTGCACGTTTAGCGATACTATCAAAGTGAAGTGTCTGGTGAGTGGTGTGTTTGGTTTTATCCGAAACAAATGAACGTGAATCAGGTAAGGTTTAATTCTGTTTTTTATTGTATGTTTTATGGCAGTTCAGAAATGTCTGGTTAGTGGCTCTAGAAGGTTAATGCTTGTTTTTCATAAGGCACGTTTTTCATGTGATGATGTTACAAAGTGGGCATTTTAGGATTAGGACTCCTCCTGCAAATAATTTAAACCTTAAAGTTTTTGTCACCAGTTTTCATCTACATTAGTTACGTTTAAATCCTGTAAGCCTGGTTAGTATGTTTTACCATCTCAGGGACACCCAAAGTACACAGTCCTTGTCACACAGGTTTATTTAGGACTAAGTGCTGAAATAATTAGTTTGATGTTCAGGGTTATTTAATCATGTACGAATGAGACAGCTGAGAACGATGGTTACAATATTATGGTATCCATTAGTTTTTCAAAAAACATTAATCCTCCAGTCTTGTATGAAGGGCACAGACCATTATGGAATCCAAGCTTTTCTGAGCGACTCCTGTTATGGAAGCAAGAAAAACTCATCGTAATTCATCTGTCTGGATTGTGGCCAGACATTTAGCTGCAAAGCAGGGCTGTGAGGTTTTAGTGAGAAAAGCAAATAATATTATGCTCAAATTCTGTGGTTAGGTATATAGATAAATACAAAGGTTTAATAAAGCGAAAGTGACTGTAAAAGTTTTGCTTATGAACTATGAACTTTCCGGTTATAGGTTAAAATGTATGCTGTCTCAAATATTGTAACACCAAAACACAAAGCTGATTTTAATCCATGAAACTGAATTCTTTCCGAACACTGCTTTCTAAAAAGCTAGACAGTTATGTAACTCAGAGTCACAATATAAAGATGTATTTGCTTACATGTGTGGGAACATTTGCATTTTGCTGCCGCTATGCTATTTCAAAATCCTCCCTTACATAAAGCAATTGTAAAATGGCCGGTGTATAAATATAAAATACATTCAGATGTATATTGATGATTCCCCAGAGAACCATTCATTTACTCATTTACTAGAGGATCTACGTATGCCTCATATGGTATTTTACTGCATGATTCTATTGTTTGTCCTCAGGTCTTATTCCCATGGCCTTTTCAGAAGTGGCTATTGAAAAAGTTTACTTTTAACTTAAATCTGTAATTCTATAGAAACTCACTACCATTAGAAAGTTTGGGGTGAGTATGTTTTTTTTTAATTTTTAATAAATGAATACTTTATTCAGCAATGATGCATTATATTGCATAAATGGCTATTATATTGCATATATAAAATTCAGCTCTATCATCACAGGAAAAATATATATTTAAAATATATTCAAATAGAAAACAGTTATTTTAAATTGTAATAATATTTCACCATTTTCGCTGTATTTCTGTATTTTGTATCAAATAAATTCTGCCTTGTGAGAATAAGAAACTTTTTTCAAAAACGTTAAAAGTTCTGGTTACACTTTAGAATAGGGAACACATATTCACTATTAATTAAGAGTTTTCCCTCTGCTAATTTAAACTGCTAATTTGCTGCTTATTAATAGTTAGTGAGGTAGTTGTTAAATTTAGATATGGGGTAGGATTACAGGATGTAAAATATGGTAATGCAGAATTAGGCATTACTATGTGCTATATAAGTACTAATAAAGAGCCAATATGCTAGTAATATCCATGTCAATAAGCAACTAGTTAATAGTGAGAATTGGTCCTTAAAATAAAGCATTACCAGAGTTCTTATACTGACTTCAGACTTTTGACCGCTGGTGCAGATTTATTATTAAATCTTTAATTTACCAAATCTTTTTTCCAGTAGGTCTTGTCTATAGGCTTTCTTAACGTCTTCACTCTCTCAGCAGTCAAATATATGGCAAACAGATTAATGAGAATACCTGCAAAAATGTCATTGCTCTTGACGCCTGTGGAATATTCGAATGTGAGCATTATTTTAAGACACTGGTTTGGAAATGTCTTACAGCTTCACAGGCAGAAGCGAATAATGCCAAGACTTAATCATGGGACACAAGCCATCAGTGAGTGAGATTTATCTTAATATTAATATCCTGGATGTTATGATGATAGCATCTTTTACCTTTGCTTTTGTGTTCCACATATTAGCGCTGGAACACAAAGTACCAGACGTCTGTATAATTCGCCCACTGCAGGAAGCGGCTCCTTTTGAATTCCATACTAGATATTAGATAGTTCGTGAAAATACAATCAAATGACTATCATATAACTGGACCCTTTGTTGGTTACATAACAAGCTTTATCTAAAAGTAATGCATAAAAATAAGTAAATTATCATAAACTGCAAAATTGGATTTCTATGGGAAAACATTCACATAAACGTAAGTTACATACTGATGTTAATGTCTTTTGTTTTCCTGCATTTCAGAACCTGTTTCCTCTTCCAGCTTTGGGAAATGTACTTCATATATTACTTTCCCCCCAAGATTTTAATGTGGGACAGAATGGGACAGATGCAAGAAATTATACAAGGGTCGTATTGCTCTGATAAAGGAAAAACTCCAGAAATGGAACATTATAGACATGAATACTAATTCTTTATACTCACTACAGAGCATCCGCAGTAGAGGAAAAAGGTCCTCTAAAGATAAAATTAACAGAGAAGTGTCAATAGGACCCATTTACTCAGATCTGCATTGCATTATGGATAATTACATAGCAGACACTTTTATCCCAAGCAACTTACCTTGGAAAATCACAAGCAATCATATGCAATTTCATATAATCCAGACTAAGCGGGAGCATGACTGTGAAAAAGCGGAGAAAAAAAGAAGGTAAAAAAAGAAAGACATGCCTTTATTTAAAATTAGATTTATATTTGTCTATGCAAATGAAATGAGTAGGATGCTCATTGACATTCTCAGTGCAGTTTATTGATTCAATGCCATGTCAATGTATTGGTGTCCAATGATGCATCTGTGTTCAATAAACTAAAGGAACAATGAGAGTGACTTTTGTTTAGATATTTAAAAGCAAAATAGCAGCTTTATTGAATAATCACATAGCAGATAGCTGTCAAATCTGGCAATAAAACACATGATTTGTATTTAATTGTACATAGCATTGAGGAAATTAATAAGACATTGTTTTATATTGGTAGCACCTGGTGTGTTTTTCTTCCTGCTGTAATAACTGGAGATTTCTGCTGCATTATAATGAAGTCCAGACTCTCGATCCATTTTAAATAACCGTCTCCCTCGTAAATAATAATAACTACTATTTACTTTTTTTTAACATCTGACCTAACCCTTAGCCCTTTGTCCGCATTTGTAGCAGCTGGTTTTGCAGTGCTGTCCTCCCTTGTGCTCAAAAACAGAGCCACAAAAATGCAAACAGCAGTCAAACTCTGGCTGCAGTTTGTTATTGTTTACTACATAGTCTTTTGGTTATTATTATTATGAAGTGCGTTAAATTTCATTAGCTAAAAGTAGTTTATTTTGCTGCTTGCCGTGGATGAATTTTTGGAAAGAAAAAAAAAGCTGTTAAATTCTCAAGTTACATTTTAAAATACACTGAAGGAATGCACATCTGCGTGTCATTCATATTTAATCCACAAATTCCCAGGTAATTTTGATAAATGTGTCCTGAAATAGATGGTTTAAAGTTTAAGTAACTTCACTATATATGACCCGCAGGGACCGTAGAAGATTCTCCATGCTTCCGAGTTTAAATGAGTTTTGCACATTTTCTCAGCTCCTGTGAGACTTTCTGGAAAAACAGCAACATTTCCCAGTCTGTGGCCCTGAAAAGATGTGATTTCACAGTGATTTAGCGTTCTCAGTTTGTGTTGCTCAGCAGGTCTCTGTTGTCACTAGACTGGAATGAATGACGCTGGATGTACTTTGGAGCTTGAGGGTCAGCGAGCATCTCCAGTAAATGCGGAGTTGAGTTTCGTCACAGCCCGATGTCCAAACAAGACAGTAATCTATCAAAATCAGCAGCCTTGATTGGGTAGCATGAAAACTGCTAACAGCACAATCATTTAAAATGAAAAATAACCTCTCCCTGAATGAATAGGTCTGGCCAAAAGACATGGAAAAGAGTTAAAATGATGGACCTTAAAGCTCTCTCGCTGGAATCAACAGTCATAGCGCACTGTTTTTCATACCTAAAATAAAGGCAGTCAAAAGCAGTCAAATAATTTAGTCTCGCTTTGGGCCAATCTCTATTGAAACTGTTTTACAGTCAATACTGTATGACCCAAAATAACACACTTCTACTCAACCATAGCTTACAGTATATTTTTTTACAAATATTTGTGCATTTTTGTCAGTTATATTTAAAATAAACGTCTTTTATAAATGCAGTTTAGTGCAAAATATTTTTGGAATATATTTCTAAACGCTTGATCCAAAACTAAATAGTCCTTTGTACAGCATTTGTACAAGTCCAATGTTGTCCTTAGTAAAAAAGTAAGTATATTTCAAATCTATTAACATATTTATTGATATATCACTCAAGACTTACTGATATAAAAATTATAATTACACTTTATTTGGAGTACTACTTGTGGACAAAGCACATTTCTTAATACTAAGCCTAAAATGTCTTTTATTGTCACTATTGATGAGGATTGTATGATCTTTGAATTACTCTTTAAATGCAAGATATTTAAAGTGTATCTGAAGTATACTTGCAGTAGCTGCACTTTAGCACAATCAAATATACTTCAGTATATCTTTAGTTAGACTTCAGCACTACTTCCACACTATTAAAGTGCATTAAGTACAAAATTAGTTTTTCCAATTTAGCAGTTTAGTATACTAAAAGTACAATTGCAGGGTATTTTTATTAAGTACATAAATATGTAAATGTATTTGTAGTATACTTAGCATGAAATAAATGTATTTCAGATACATTCTAGTATATTTATTTTTCACTAGGGATTGCATAGTTCAGCTCATAAAAAGCTATTTTAACTTCTATTTGGCTACTAATGGTTGTACTTTACTATATAATCTACTACGCTATCTGGGAGGACATTCTTTGGTAATTTCCCCACAATGATAAAGTAAGGAATGCTGGAGCTATACAACGAAAAATAACCAAATCACATTCCAGGAATGAGATAAAATTCAATTTGGGCATTTGTAAATAAATCAGACGTTACAAAAATAGGCCGGCTAATTTTGTACCATGTTGCATCCACGTGTTCTCTCCAAAACAAGAGATTAGAGGGACATTCTTCAAGCCATGTTTTAATGACCCTGTTTATTTTGCTCAAATATTATCCTGTTATATCACTAGAAGATGAATGCAGTAAAGTCTGGAGATCATGAGACCAGCTTGTGATTGAACAGTTCTGTGTGGCTGCATTCTGATTCATCACCCAAACAAACCATTGTTTTCTATTTGTTTGAGCGGAGTAGCAGCTGTTTATCTGTACATTGGACGCCTCATGATCTGAGGAATAAAAACATATCATTATTGTTGTGCTGTAATGTAAACCCACAGGAGAAAATCAATGCTGTTTTATGTAAGGAGACACTGGATGTTATATTGTTTTTTAAATTTAGACAAATGGGTATTATTCAGCATAATGGGGATTATTAACTTTAAAGTGATACTCCACCCAAAAATGAAAATTCAATCATCATTTATTCCTTTTAATGGCATCCCAGATGTATATGACTTTCCTACTTCAAGATAAACACAAAGATTTTTAGAAAAGGAATCCATCTCTGTGAATTCAAATAACGCAAGTGTATGACAGTTGGCCAGAAGCAATGGTTTATATAGTTAAAAATGATGTAAAACATATATTTTTTTGTACACACATCTATCGTTTGCTTTAGAAGACATTGATCCATCAACTGGGTTCATATGCATTATATGGATTCACAGAGATGGATTATTTCTCTAAAAAATATTTGTTTGTGTTCCTCTGAAGAAAGAAACTCATGTACATCTTGGATGGCATGAGGCTGAGTAAATGATGAGAGAATTTTCATTTTTGGATGTGATATCCCTTTAATGAGGTGCAAATTAAAAAATAAAATATGTAAAAAAAAAAAACTGTGAATAATATATGGAAAACATTAATAATATATAAAATAAAATAAAATAAAATAAATAGCCTGAGATAGGACAACATTATGATCTGTTTGGGTGGAGTATTAGGCCTTTTTTTCTTTTACTTTGCTTTTAATATTTCTGAGGTTTCCTTGTTTGAAATATAAAACATTTCTTTATGCAAATGTTCATTTTTGGATCCCTTTAATGAGGTGCAAATTAAAAAATAAAATATGTTTAAAAAAATCTGTGAATAATATATGCAAAACATTTCCACATTGTTAGCTTAACAAAATATTTTTTTTAAATTTATATTTATATTCATTTGTTTACCAAATATAAATAAAATAAAATAAAATAAATAGCCTGAGATAGAACAACATTATCGTCTGTTTGTGTGGAATATAAGGCCTTTTTTTTCTTTTACTTTAATTTTAATATTTCTGAGGCTTCCTTGTTTGAAATATAAAACACTTCTTTATGCAAATATTGCTTCAGAGTGAAATTTTCCAGAGAGTCAAAAAGTCAGTACACCTACAAACCTTTGAAAATCTCAGTTTCATTGAAAGCAGAACTCTAATTTTACTACAATATTTTTTGCCATGATTAATAATATTTCATTACGTCTCTGCTAAATTCACTCAGCACTGCTTGGCCCAAACACCATAATGGTACTGTGTCTGGCATGACTAATTTACGGTGAAACAAATGGCAGAAATCCATTGATTCTAACCGTCTGCATTACCAGACAGGCACGGCTTATAGCTGTGTAGCTGAAGGGGTTCAGGAGTGTCTTTGGAACAGGGACAGAGATCAAGCCGAGACAATTAAGGGTTAATCTCCTGAGGATGTTAGACTGATCACACCACACTTCTTTCACTACCTGCGGCTTTAAACTCTGTGAATAGTCTCTCTTTTCTAACATCACCTGTTACCACAGAGCTGAATTGTGGTACCGGTGTTATCATCAGAAAATCGATAGTGACTGCTATAGGCGAGTAAACAAGGTCAGACTGAACCACGTCTGATTCATCCGGGTCCATTGATGGTCCGAAATGGACTCACTGGAAAATGATAAGTGCTGGGTTTTAGTTGGATTAATAAGCTTAATTTGTCCACACTATGACCTGGTGACGACAATAATGTGATCTGTTCAGGCTGCAGCTTTAGCACGTTGGTTGCTTTTTAAAAAATGAACTGATTCATGTACTTAATTGAATAAAAATCTAAAGATAATTTGTAAGATCGGATGCACACAGTGCACTGGGGAGGATTAACAACGCTTATCAATGGTTGCATTTGAAATGCATGTAAAATGACTAATTGAATGAATGAACCATGAGGGCTAATGAATATGCATGAAGCATAAGAATTACCCCTTAATTAGTCCAGGATGCTGAACAGTGAAGTCTGAAGTCTTTTCACAAGCTCTCAAAGCTCTGGATGAAATGACTCACATAGCCTGCTGTATTTATGAATATCAGGACTCAATAAAAAAAAATAATAATAAAAAAAAATATATATATATATATATATATATATATAATGGTTTTCACAGAATGAATTTTGAGGTTTTAAGCTTTCAACTGATATAAAATTTATGATGATTTCTAAAGGTACACTCTCGTCATAAATTAATCTATTACTGTTCCTACGTAATTTGAAACAAAAACAGTGGTAAAATATCTATTTAGGAGTCTTAGACCTTTCCAACTATATATAGTTTGTCAGGATTAGATTAGGATTTATTTGTAATATAGTGAAGTAAACTTCCCACTGAGGGGACGGGTGACAGTTAAAAGGTTAAAAATATGTTTTTTCCTGTATGGGATATGCAAGTAATACAGAGACATAGTGTGCTTGTTTTTTTAATCTCCCAAAAATAACATTTAGAGAAATTTAAAGGCTGAACAATAAATAAAACAGAGGCTTAGTCATCAAGCGGAGGGAAAAACCAGAATGTTTCATGAGTGCTGACAGCTCAGTTTTTCATCAAAGAGATCATCCCACATGAACTGGATGTGTCCTCTGTCAAGAGAAACAGATATGGATCAGCTACTAAGAGGAACATTCAGATGTTGTGCTTCTATGAGAATCAGGCCAGCAGAACCACGTCTTCCCATCGAAACATCTCCCCTCTGAGCTCCAGTAGGCAGAAGCAGCTACTAATTCCCATGAGATAAAGCACATTATGGCTCTCCGCCAGGTGGAACTACGGCCGACTGTATGGAAAACACAATTCCTAATTACTCTGTTTATATTCTCAATGAGCTTTTTAGCTTTGTCCAACCCATAAATATACTTTCCATTACTGTTGCTAAGGACAGATAAGAGTATAGTGCACTGTTTTGGTTCATTTATTTTAAAGACAGAGCGTCCTCATTCACATTCAGACAGCACTTTCATGGGAAATCTTTGAGAATCATGATGATTAAATCCTTTTAAAATAAATAAGTGGTCTCAAATGAAATGTCTGAGCCTGGCGGATTACGATAGGAGGGGTTTCAGCGATGTGGAAAATCAGTAAGTCTGGTGTAGACATGTACCTCAAGCTAAAAGGTAACTCATTCTAAATGGGTATTTTTATAATATACACTATTGTCAAAAGTTTAGACTCTGTAATGGTTTATATATATATATATATATATATATATATACTGTATATATGTTTTAGAAAAAATACGGTAACACTACAATAAGCTTCCGTTTGATTGCTCTACACAATCCCAGCCGAGGAATAAGGGTCTTATCTAGCGAAATGATTAGTCATTTAACCACAAATTTTGCACTAGCTCGACCTCACGCATTACGTAATCACATTGGAAGGGTCACACGTGACGTAGGTGGAAGTACCGACCCAGTGTTTACAAAGAGAACATGCAAAGAAAGTCAAATGCCTTTACAAAAAAAGGTAAAACAATGATATCGGACGATTTTGAAACTGGAGAAAAAAATGAGATGGAGTTTTTCGCCCTACCCTAGCTTTTTGAACCGGAGTAGTGCAAGATGAGCATTTGAGGTTAAAAAGTATGTAAAATTAATTTTTTTGGACTTTTTTTTTTGTCCGATTGTTTTTCTAGATAAGACCTTTATTCCTCTGCTGTGATCATGTAGAGCCCTTTGAAAGTGAAAAAGTGAAAGTCGTGACCCATACTCAAAATTGGTGCTCTGCATTTAACCCATCCAAGTGCACACACACAACAGTGAGCAGTGAACAAATGCATGCACGCACGCGTGTGTGTACACACACACACGCGCACAGCAGTGGGCAGCCATTGCTCCAGCGCCCAGGGAGCAATTAGGGGTTCAGTGCCTTGCTCAAGGGCACCTCAGTCATGGTATCGAAGGTGGTGAGAGTGTTGTTCATTCACAATCAACACCTTCAATTCCTGCCGGTGCGAGAATCGATCCGGCGACCTTCAGGTTACAAGCCCGACTCTCTAACCATTAGGCCATGACTGCCCCTCTGCATTGAAACTGCAATTTGGACCTTCAGCCCATTGGTCCCCATTGAAAAACAATGGAAAGTTTTCCTCAAAAACCTTAATTTCTTTTCGACTGAAGAAAGAAAGACATGAACATCTTGGATGACATGGGGCTGAGTAAATGTTCAGAACATTTTTATTCTGGAAGTGAACTAATCCTTTAAAAGCAAAAGTAGTGTCTGTTAATATTATTTAATGGACCTGAGCTGACCTTAACTGTGAATTTTTGTATTTTTATTAACTAACAATAACAAAGATTTAAAAGTACTTTAACATGTTACTCATTGTTATTAGTTAATGCATTATTTAACATTAACTAATGAGACTTTATTGTAAATTGTTACCAAAAAGTATCTTATGCTCGCCAAGGCTGAATATATTTGATCAAATATAGCAAAACATAGTTTTTTTTTAAATTATATAGCAATTTAAACTAACAGTTTTCCATTTTAATATATTTTAAAATGTAATTTATTCCTGTGATGCAAAGCTGAATTTTCAGCATCTTTAATCCAGTCTTCAGTGTCACATGATCCTTCAGAAATTGTTCTAATATGCTGATTTGCTGCTCAAGAAAGACTTCTCATTATTATCAATGTTAAAAACAATTGTGCTGGTTAATATCTTGCTGGAAGCCATGATACTTTTTTCAGGATTCTTTGATGAATAGAAAGTTTGAAAGAACAGTATTTTTATTTATTAATTTAGAAATTTTACACTTACCTGTACTTACAATGTACTTACTCAAGAAGGTGCTGGAAAATATAAGGTAATTGGTAACACTTTAGTATAGGGACCAATTCTCACTATTAACTAGTTGCTTATTAGCATGCCTATTAATAACATATTGGCTGTTTATTACTATTTATAAAGCACATATTCTGCATGACTATATTCTACATCCTTAATCTTAAATCGTAGTTAATGGTTTGTTAATGGCGAGAATTAGAGCTTAAAATAAAGTTTGACCAGGTAATTAAATTAAGTTTAGGTTCAGGGTTAGTACGTAGTTATTACCCAGTTGTTGTAATTACCATATCAAGTACATAGTATGTACAGTACATTCGGAACAAGATTGTAAAATAAAGTGCTACCGGAAATGTTCTGCAACATTATAAATGTTTTTACTGTTGCTTTTGTAACATTAAATGTCTTTAAATATATGTTATATAACGTATAAGGCATCTTGAATGGATATGAGCATATAGTGACATAGCTTTGCTCTTTTAGGTTTTTTATAATTTAATCTAATGCTCGGTTAGAAGCACATTTTTAGACCAGACTGTTCATGTTTCTGTTTGCTCATCTTTACTTTTAAGCCCAGTAAACCAATTAGAGAGACCACACTGAAACCCTCTGCCCACTGCGTTATCTACATCAACCTATGAAGCACGACTCACTGAAACAGACTTGCATTCAGCTCAGTTCAACAGATGGAGCCGTTGTGTAACAAGATAGCCATGGCATTTTCTCTTCAGCGGTCATTAAAAGAAATCTTCAAAAGAACTTTTTTAAATATCACGACCTCTTCCCAGAATCCTTTTATAGTCGTGCACTTACACTTTACCCATCACCTACACTGAATGCTATTTTTTAAAGTGTTTATTTAAATTAGAGAGTCTAGATATAACAGTGGAGTTTAAAAAACAATGCTTCGACATACACAAAGACGAATCTCCACTGGAATCTCAATAAGCCCCAGAGTCTCCTGTGTAAACATTAGCCTGGACCTGATCTGTTCTGTTAGGACTGTAATTACCTTGTTTGAATATCAGCATTGATATGCAGGTTTGTGTTACGGGGTTTAAGGCCACGGCCCCAAGAGCATTGAAGCTCTTCATCAAACGTGGTGATTTTCGGCGAGAGAAGCCGTGATCCTGCAGTGTCATAGTAACTCACGGCACGCGGGGGACTGAATCAGCCAGCTTGGCTCCATCCGCCCTTTTTTCTTCCCACTCGGGCTGATTTACTTTCATAAGAGGTGTAAAAATCCTAATCGCTGAAGATTTGTTTTATAGACAGCAGGGTATGCCACCCCCATGTTGTTCTGGGTTTGCCTACTGGCTCAGTATCTTTCTGTCAGCATTCACACATGAACAGACTTTTACATAATCAACAGAAGTGTGGAAATATTCATGTGATTTATTAATTTATTTAACGATTTCGGTCCAATTATCTAATCGAGTAAAGCTAATTATTTTGCTGGCTAAAATAGCTTGGACACAGCAAATCCTAAAAGTTTTGTATAGTAAGTAACTTTGTTCAGGACCGAAACTTACCACAGTGATTACTGTGGTAGCCTTATAAAAATAATGCGTAAAAGTCATTGTGTCACTATTAAACGTTATATTGAACTATCGTTGTCTTCATGAGCCTCTCATCTACACAGTGTGATACATGAAATGTTGATACATTAAATGAAGTAAAAGTCAAAAGGTAAGCTTTAAAGAAGTCTCTTCTGTTCACCAAGCCTGCATTTATTTGATCCAAAGTGCAGTAAAATTTTGAAATATTTTTACTATTTAAAATGGCTGTTTTTTATTTGAATATATTTTAGAATGTAATTTATTCCTGTGATTTCAAAGCTAAATTTTTAGAATCATTACTCCAGTCACATGATCCTTTAGAAATCATTCTAATATTCTGATTTGCTGCTCAGAAAACATTTAATATGTTTAAAACGGCTGAGTAGAGTTTTTCAGGTTGCTTTGATGAATAGAAAGTTCAGAAGAACAGCATTTATCTGAAATAGAAATCTTTTGTAACATTATAAATGTCTTTATCATCAACTTTTGAATGGTATATAGTGTATAATGTTACAAAAGCTTTTTATTTCAGATAAATGCTGATCTTTGGATCTTTCTATTCATCAAAGAATCCTGAAAAAAAAAATGTACTGAACTGTTTTAAATATTGATAATAATAATAATAATAATAAAAAGTTTCTTGAACAGCAAATTAGCATATTAGAATGTTTTCTGAAGGATCATGTGACACTGAAGACTGGAGTAATGATGCTGAAAATTTAGCTTTGAAATCACAGGAATAAATTACATTTTAAAATATATTCAAATAGAAAACAGTTATTTTAAATAGTAAAAATATTTTTAAAAAATGTACTGTTTTTACTGTACTTTGGATCAAATAAATGCAGACTTGGTGAGCAGAAGAGACTTCTTTAAAAAAGCATTAAAAATCTTACCGTTCAAAAACTTTTAACTGGTACTCTCTCTCTCTCTCTCTCTCTCTATATATGCAATATATCATGCAATATGTTATAAGGTCCTGTTATTTATTTTTAAATACTTTATTTTAAATATTTTAAATATTTTACTATATTTTTTTAATAGTAGTATTATTACATTTTAAAACCTTTTCCTCTGACATTGACTTATGTTAGTAAAGTTATTTTTAATTAAAATTTTAAATGACCATTTACCACCTTCTCTCTGACCTTTAAAATTAAATGGGCCGGTTTTTTTTTCTTCCTGCTGCTGCTGTGCCCTTTTAAGAAACGACCCTTTTACATGTGAAATGAGCAACAGCTAAGACACACGACACAGGGTTGCTGTCGTACCCAATATAGCTTTTAACTGCCCCATCCTTCAATAACAGCCTCTTTGCAAAGCTTGTATCACATTGTGACAAATTCGAAAAACAATCAAAACTGAAAAGGAAAATTTGATTTCTCACAATATGACCCCTTAAAACATTCATTTCTTGACAGCTGGTCCCTATCAGTTTCATCAAGCAAACAGTTTGAAATGACTGCGGTAACTCTTGGGTTTTACCTTAATTATTATGAATTCATGATGTTATATTTGACGATGTCCTGTTCATGCGGGAATGAGATCTGTCTCTCAGTCTATTGTTTTGTGTTTTGAAATCTATTCAGCTAGTTTATTTGGTTAATTCCTTACAGTGCTCACAATGTTAGAGACTGAATGTACTTCAGAACGCTATTTTTTGTAGCAATATTGCTTATAATTTAAAATCTAATTAGTGAAAAATTTAATACGTTTAAAAACTATACTTAAGCACCCAAAAAAAGTAAGAAAAAGTGCTGTGTAATTTATTGAAAGGAACTGTTTAAAGTGAAGGCCATTTCCAATTCGTTTTTCAGACCTAAAATATTAGCCTGCAAATGAAGGAGACAGAAGGTGAATTGTACATGGCTAAAATTAATAAGCAGTTCTTAGGATGAATTAATGTCACAGACTGAGATCCAAGCTAAGAAAAAAAAGGGCCACTGAGAAAAAACTTTGCACAGATGAATCGTTCACAATAAGGCCATGAATGTGTATTAGGGAAGTAAATAATTTAATACTAAATGAATTTAGATTTGAATTTTTAAAGCCCCTGTTATTGAAGTATTCCACTGATTGAGGTTCATCTCCTGCAGGATCTCTCACAGCCAAAGGGAGATAAATCCGTGCAAGTGTAGCTGGAATGTCATCTCCTCGCGTGCAATGAAATGAGTCACGTGTTCAACTCTGATGGAGACCTCTAGCCACTGACTCATGATGAATGACTTTTTGCAAATCTGGCATACAAAGACTGTAAAAAAAACAACTCCGCAATCAGCAACAAATCACTACGAGCTGTCAAATGCATACTATAAATATCCCTGGGTCTGAAGATGGAGCCCAATCTGTAATCGCACCGCTCAGTGACATCACTGGAATGACCGCTTATTGATTTCCACCATACAGGAGGCTTCGAAGAAAACTATTGAAATAATTTGGTATATGAATATGAATCTCAGTCTGTCTTCTAAGAATATATACTTAAACAAACCCAGTTGACTCGCCATTACAACTAGACTCCAAGCTATCTAAAACTTGCATTTTAAAATACTCGTAATCAGACTGCAGTTACTTTTTTATTGATTACATGATTACATATTATTCACACAATAGCAATAAATTCTTCAGAATTTCTTGATTCTCCCTAATTCATCTTTTTCATCTTTTACATCTTCCTTTCTAAAATAGTCTACTGCTTATATACACTCAGAAAGTCTCCCAGTTTTGTGGACATTCACACAAAGACCAGTCTTTCCCTTGTGAAAAAGAAGTGTGATTAATTGTATTAAAAGTGTAATTCAAATCTTAAAAGTATACTTTTTAAAAAGTGCACTTGAAAATAATATAATTTAAATGAAAGGCCACTTAAGTGTACTTAAAGAGAGTACACTTTAATGACAATAGGTCTTAACATACTTAAGAGCACTTTTTAAAAATGCACTTTAGAATAATGTTTAATTAAGTATTACTTGAACATACATTTTACATAATTATGATTTTATTGTGTTTTAAATAAGTACACTTATTTTGATATATTAATCAATATATTAAGGAACATGTAAAATAATTGATTTTAATTTCAACTTAAGTGTGTTCTCCAAAATTACATTTGTTAATGTATTTTAAATGTATTTAGTCTATAATAAATACTATGTGCATTAATGCACTTGAAATGTATTTTTCTTCTAAACTTCAGTACACTTATATAGCTTTGCTGTGCGTGCCAGCCATAGTAAATACAGGAAAATCCTTCATGAAGATGTGTGAGAGAAGCTTGCAAGACAAGAGGAGGGAAAAAAAATGAAGGAACCTTTCTTAATTTTCAAGGTTTTTGGGATATTTATCTATATTTGGGTAATTGATAAAGTTATGTTTTATTCCCTGTAAAGTAGGAATAAAAAATGTTTGTAAAAATGTTATCTATTTTTAAAGCCCAGTGTCAGTGAAGATGGTGTGGTCAAGAATTCTGGTGTTTGTAGGAAATGTGAAGGAACATCTCTCAGCATTCTACCACAATGTTGCCCTGATGACTGTGGTGATTCACCTCTTCGGTGATGCCGATGTGGTCAAGTTTACATACACCTTGCAGAATAAACTGCTTCATCAGAGCAGAAATTGCCCTACCCTCCTCTACCCTCTGGCTGCTTAAATTATTAACATTTTGCAGATACTGCAAGGTGTAAACTTTGGACTGCAATAGACTAAATTTCTAATACTAAATTTCAACTTCATTGCCAGAGATATGACATTGAAGTATATTTTAGTTCACATTAATTGCTTATTCAGAAGTACATATTTACCATATTTCGAAGTACATATAAAATGTACTAAAGTCCCACTTAAGTGGTTCAAAAATATCACTCAAAAGTTCAACTAATTGCAATTAATGTAGTTTTAAACCGTAATATATTTGAAATAAAGTACAAATAATATGCTTTTAGGTGGTCGAAAACATTACATTTAATTCACACTTAAGTGTATTGTTAACTGACATATTTTAGATAACATTAATTACTGACAAGCAATTAAAGAAATTTTTTGAAGACATGAAGCAATTATGAACACATAACTGTACATATAAAGATATACTAAAAAGTCCCACTTACTGCATTTAATATAACTTTAAAATGTGATACATTTGAAATTAATGTAGTTAAGTGGCGAAAATAACATTTAATTTGCACTTATGTGTGTTCTTTTAAAATATATTATTTCCGTAATAAGTACTCTTTATAAAAGTATACTTAAGTGCACTTCTTTTTCACAAGGCTTAGTCAGGTGTCTACACTTCATTTGACCACTAGATTTACAAAAATCATTTCAGGTTTAAGAAGTGTTTCAATATTGCATCCACTTCTGATGAACACATCAGTTTTTATTTGAATTACCACTCAGTCGGTTATTTTATGTCTTTGGAAGGCTTTTGTCTTTCAAACACAATAAATGCTCTAATTCACATTATTTCTTATTTACATGTAATGCAGGCATTCCCAAACTTTTTTGTCATCTGAAAATCTTTCACCTAATATATATATAAAAATAAATATTTTAATATCACATTAAGTAACACATTTGCATGTTCATAGTTATCTGGCATTGGTTAATGGTCACATGTCATGCAGGTAAACAAATAAAACATTCCATCTTTTTTAATTTGACATTTTTATGATTTAATTATTATCTTTTCATTAAACTCATGAACAGCGTTGGGGGTAACGCATTACAAATAACGCGAGTTACGTAATCAGATTACTTTTTTCAAGTAGCTATTAAAGTAACGCATTACTTTTTAATTTACAAGAAAATATCTTTTTATAAATAGTTAATTTTTCAAAAAAGTAATGCCAGTTACTTTGTTTTCCCGTTTATTGACTGACAAGTCTCCTGTCCCCATGTTGGGAGAAATCGGAAGTACAGAGGTGCTGTGTGTGCTGTGTGAACATGATGTTACTGTAGTTCTAGACTAAATGTGAACGTGCATTAATTAATTTCACTCGCAAAAACAAACAAACAAAAAAAAAAACAGATTCAGTATTCATCAGAATGAATTAAAACAGTGCATACAAACTCAGAATATGACACGAACCTGCAATAATTAAATGTTAAATAACACAAATGTATCTAATCCTATTTTATTAACCAATGTCTTTGCTGCTGACCTTTGATGATCAAGTTCAACCACACTAATAAGCAAAAATGACTTTAGATAAACTTACATTTGTGTTTCATTGTTTTTTTATTGTTGAACCTTCTTCTCCTGAGTTCTACTGTACAGACGTGAATTTACTTTTCCTTCAGCCTGAGGTTTATTCTTTACACTTTTTTTGAGTGAAAGTTCTTTTACATTTGCTATAAATAGAACTTTTTATATTAAAAACAATCAAGTCCTGCTCATATTAAAAAAGTAACGCAAAAGTAACGTAACATATTACTTTCCATAAAAAGTAACTAACGTAATTAGTTACTTTTTTAGGGAGTAACGCAATATTGTAATGCATTACTTTTAAAAGTAACTTTCCCCAACACTGCTCATGAACCTCACTGCTGCTTTACGAACCTCAGTTTGGGAAACCTTGACGTAATGTAATGTTTAATGCACCTCATGTTGTTTATAACAATGAATAGGATATATTTCCTTTATTTTTATAATTTTATATCAATACGGTACAAGATTATCCTATTTAAATCAATAAGATAAATGAGTTAGGTCAAAAGTAAACTAAAAGTAATCAAAAAGTAGTCTGATTATATTATATTATATCTATATTATATGTATTATATATTTGCAAAAATTATATTACAATGGTACCATGTCAAAAAAAGTGGCACATTTATATATGTTTTCAGATCTTTTTTGTTAATGACAACTGTACAGCCCACCCTGAGAGACTTACACAGACAACACACCTGCAGCGCACCATTTTTCACATTTCTCTCCTCTTGCTACTGCATCCCGTTCCCTTTCCAACACCCACCTCTCAAGGGTTTATGTGTTTGTCCCTCAGTAATCTGTTTCCCCTGTGTGTGGGGACAAGTCTTTGGCACGTCGTCATATCTCCAGCAAGGGCCTGCAGACAGAACCTCTCTCCTCTCTGGGCAGATAAAGGAGGTGGCTAGGAGCCCTAGGCGCTCTGATTGTACCACGTCAATAAAGCTATTAGAAGTGTCCTTACCGGTGCTAATGCATCTAGAACATTCTCTACTGTAGGAGAACTCCTATTATTCTTCTTTTAAGGCCTCTCTGGCTGAGATTGAACACAGGCTGTCATCTAGGATCGAAATATGGAGCGTCTTATGTCATTTCAGACAACCTACTGATTTGGAGATACTCTTTTGTGTTTTTTCCTGTGATCTCTCTATGGCTTTGTGTAAAACGACAACAGAATGTATCTTTTTCCAACACGTCCAACAACTAAACAGATTTATGGCTAGATTCATAATCTCTCAATAACTGTCAAAGCAGGTTTTCTGCAGCGGCTGTGAGTCTGTTATCAGCCTGGTCCAGGTTGTCCATGTGTCCAAGTTCAGCCGCAGCCAGTTGTCCATAGAGACATTACGAAACGTGCAGGAAGTGACAATTGGCTGTTTTTTATGTGAATGCTAATCACACTTTCAAGCGCATAAATCTAGGCTCCAGAACGTAAAAAGAAATGCCAGCATAAAAAGCAGCATACCACTGATTTAAAAGTATTTCAGCATAAAATCTGCATCATATTTACTACCTGCCCACAATCCAGTAAAATCAGGCACTAAACGCAACAGAAGACAAGACTTTTAGCACTGTAGGACTTTAACTGGTGCAGCTAACCATATCATATAATGCAATGTTTAACTGGTGCAACTAACCATATAATGCAATGTTTTGTTGTTGTTGTTGTTTTAAGGGTCTAAGGGTATATATATATATATATATATATATATATTTGGTGGGCAATATTTTAAGTTAATAATTCAATCAATTTGCACATACTTCCACATATACATTTTTTCACATTCAAGATTCTCTGATGTTGTTAATAATAATAATAGTAATAATAATAATAATAGTATTAGTAGCAGCAGTAGCAGTAGTTTGAATTAATTATAAAAATAAATCCAGAAATATATTTCTGTTTTAAATTATAATTGTATTATAAAAATAAAAAAATGAATATTTGATCATTTCAGTATAATAATGAAACATATTGCGTGCTTCACTCTGAAATAAAATATATCGTGGTTATCATGCATCGCCATTTATTTATTTTACTTTTATACTCAATATAATCAATTATTGGCTTTTCATCAAATCCCTGTTTGGGAAACCCTGGTGTGTAGAATGATAAAATAAAAGTAGCCCTATAAAATTTTGGAAGAGAGAAGAGAAAACGCTTTCATCAAATGCTGCTTTTCTGAGCAAAATCCACAGTATTTTGGCACAAATTTATCTGCTACTTGGTTAGTCATACTTCATGAAGCATACAGACAGTTTCACTTGGAACAAGGATTAACGTGATTTGTGCCAAGAACAATGTTTTTTTGTGGTGCAACATTGTCTTATTATAAACATAATTATTTATAATAAATTTCAGTGTTACATATGAACACCTGTTTCCACATCAAAGTAAAAATAAAAAGGTAAATAAATAGTAAATAAAGTCACTTTATGAGATTGTTATAAGATTAAGTCAAAAATTGTAACATTTTTGTATGATAAACAAATTCCCAAAATCCAATGTAATATCAGGGACCTGAAACAAAACCCAGAGCCACAAGAGCCACATAGGCTATACCATCCCTCCAGGCTATAGTAAATTAAATTATGAGGTCATGTTAAGAAATCAGAAATGTTTGGAGCAATAAGTTTCAAGCAGATTAGTAGCACATGTTATATGTTGAATCAACAATGTTTTATTTGTCACATATGCATTCAGCTCAATGGCAGAAAATGCTTTCTCCGACAAGACTTAACTAAGACTATAAGGACATAAACAACAGGCTGGAGTCACAAAAGGTCACAATTTGTAGCAAGCAAATCTAAAGTCTAAATTAAAAAAGTGTACACAAAGTTGTGCAAGTAAGAAGTGAAACCAATGGTGGAAAGTTCAAAATGTGTTGCAGAGTCAGATGTCTTTTTGCCCTTAAATGTGTCTCTAACGGGTCTTTTTGATACAAATCAATGGATAAACTACCTCGGCGCCGCATGGTGCTGCTCCTCTGGCAAAACACACTGAGAGCTAATTCCCGGGAACAGCATAATTAATTCACGAGCATGGCAGCATTTAGGAATACACAATGTTCAAGATTAAGCACAAGAACAGCCTGTTAAATTGAGTTCAATGTTTCATTTAGGATTCTGTTTGGTGAAGTGTATAAGACAGAACTGTACAACAACAGGTCCATTTCAACCAAAATAATTACTCACACTGAGGTCTGTTAAATGAGAAACACAAATGTCTCCTCGGTCATCTCTTATGGTTAAATATATCCATGGGAAAAAAAACTGTGGCACAGTTTCAATTAATATCAAAGACCAATCTGTTGTAAAATATGGACGTCCACATGTGACATTCACATAAGGTGCTGACAGTGCATAGATAATCTCCCCTGGATTTCTCATCTGATGAACAAGGTGAAAGTATGCAAATCTGCAAATCTACATCCACATTATCTGCCACGTTTGTTATTAATAAAGTTCAAATTCCACTGTTGGTCTGTCAGCTGCAAATATACTGGGTCACATAACATAGAGCTCATTATTAGCATAAACAACATTAATACTAATACAATTTTGTATGCCACTAATGTATTAAACCCATTGGACTCTTAATGCAGAGCTAAGTTATTGTTTAATAAACAAAAGAAATGTAAATGAGGTCAGATCACACTGACTACTATTGATCCGTTTAAGCATCCATAAGGCTAACTGACATAGATTAGAGAAGTGCTTTAGTAAGTTAAAATGCACCATGCCCTGCAGGACAAACTGCATTTAATGGGTTTGCTATAGAGGCACTTTTCTGCTCAGTCACACTTAAAGCTGATGTGAACGTTGCAACCCTGTTTAAAACTGTATATTTCAGTCTCTGTACTGTAAATTTTTTTTTTTTTTAAATCAATACTATGAAAAAAAATGATGTAAAACAGAACCTATACTGTAGCTTGTCAGAGACAATAACACATAAACAAATATAAAATATGTGGGGATATTTAATAATTTCAATGTATTTTTTTTGTAAAGGAATTACGGTGGCCGAGAAGTGCAAAACAAATCACAATTCTGAAAACAAAATAACAAATTACAAACAGAAATGCAAATCTAAAAAACAAAATAACAATTCAAAAAACACAACAACAATTCTGAGAACATTATAAGTCAGAAAACACAAGGACAAATCCGATAACAGAATAACAAGTCAGAAAACACAAGAACAATTCAGAAAACACAACGACAAATCAGACAAACCGGAAGAGGTAGGTATAGTTTGAGACCTTAGACAGCGCCATTGGTTTGAGAATAGATTAGTCACCGCTGACTGGACGAGACATCTGTCAATCAAGGTACAGGAAGAACAGTAGTTTTTTTTTGTTTGTTTTTTGTTTTTTTTTAGGAAGAACAGTACGATGTTCGATGTCATTTTCATCTCATCTAAATTATAATGAATACTTGATAAAGTTTATGAGAGCCCCGCAGCTTTTGCGTACAGCTGTTGCAAAAGGAAGCCGTTCCAAAAGCGCCCCCTACTGGCAGAGAATCATTTTGTCTTAATGCTGTTGGATGTAAGGCTGCGTTTACACTGGCAGAAAAAAATCCGATCTTTTGCCCATATCTGACACAGATCGGAATTTGATGCACGCGTGTAAACACAAAAATCCGCACAAGATCCGATTTTTTCGTATCCGATCTGAGCCATTTCCAAATGTGGTTTTAAATCAGATACATTTCCGATATCTGGACATCCGACCTACGTCTAAACACACATAATCGATTCTCCACAGAACTTCCAATGCGAGGGTGACACGTTTGCTCATAATGCCGGCGTGCTGTATGCGCTAGCATTTTATTGAAATGGAAACTATATAAATTGCACATTCAGGAGCTGGTTTTCAACCCCTGCCCCGTGAATTTTGAAAATACAACACCTAAACGCTACATTATATTTATCAGCAATGAGGTGATAACTTAGCAGTTTTTGTAATTAAACTGATGCTTGTTCGCAATGCTTCACAATCACTCGCACGTTCGTTCTCTTTCTCTCCGTCTGTCTGTCTGTCTCTCTCTCTCTCTCTCGTTAATTCAGCGTTTCCCAATCCCAGTCCTCGCGCCCCCCGGCTCTGCATATTGCTCATGTATCTCTTATCACGTACGACGTTTGTTCTATTCGACCGTAAGTGCCCTGCGAAGTGGACATCACCGGATAGTCCGCCATGATTCCAGTTTGAAACGAGTGTGTTCCATTCAAAGGGCATTAAAGTGTGCGAGACGTGAATTTAAATTGTATTTATTTACAGAGGTATATATGACGTCCACTCATCTGTGTGTGAAGACGCTGCAAGCAGCGGCGCAACGCAAATCCATGAATGAATGTTCCGAAGTGAAATAAACTTCAGCGTATTTCCCCTGCTCAGGGAGTAGGAAGTAATGAACACTGTGTGTCAATCGGAACACAGTTCATGCACGTAGCTCTCTTCTAACAAGCTGACGATCTGAATCAGGTGCGTTAACTAAGAGAGACATGCAAAATATGCAGAGCCGGGGGGCGCGAGGACTGGGATTGGGAAACGCTGCGTTAATTCATTCAAATTCATTTCAATAAATATCATCTTTATTTCACTAAAGAATTCTACCTCAGCTGTAGATAAACAAATTAAAGTCTAACAAATTAAAATTACCGTTATTTTCCTGTCTTTATCCGTTCAGTCAGATTTTGTGCTGCAAAACATCCATGACAGCCGTTGTCCATGCTGGCAAATAGTAATGGCCATTCGACGTGAATTATATAAATAATTTTAATAGCACGGCCACTTAAAACCCGATGGTCTACCCTGTGCATTTGCGACCACTGCAGACAATCCTTTTGGGCAGGAATTAATGTAAACATAGATATCGGATACCAGTCGTGTCTAAAGTGAATGTAAACAGACGGGCCAAAAAATCGGATATGGTCAAAAGATCGGATCTGTGCATTAAGACTTCCAGTGTAAACGCAGCCTAAGTCAATTCGTTTAATTTTCCTAATAAAAAGACTGTTCAACTCTTAATATTTTGTATTGATATTTTATATTCTCCCCTTTAAATTCTCTCTGCCCCACATAAAAAATCCTAATTTAACATACCTCTGCCTGTTTTTTTGTTGTTGTTTGTTTTGTTTTGTTTTGTTTTTTTGCATTCCCATTTGCTTAAATAGCAAAAGAAAAACCCACAATAGTGTTTTCACGACTTATAAAAAGAAGAAAGAAAAAAAAATGAGAGAGATACTGATAACGGCAGTCAGAAGAAACAACTAGCCTGTCAAATTTACCGTCGCTCCCATAGACGCTGTATTAGAAACACCCTCGCATTATAGCGTTAACTAGTTTTTGTATTCTGATTCAAAGGTAATATAATACAGAGTATAGTGTTGTAAATGTACATGCATATTTTTTATTCCATAGTAAGGGCAATTCATACAATACCTTTAAACTGAACTAAACATCTCCGAACTTTCTACCGCTAATCTGTTCTTCCTGTACCTTGATTGACAGATGTCTCGTCCAGTCAGCGGTGAGTAATCAATTCTCAAACCAATGGCGCTGTCTCAAACTATACCTACCTCTTCCGGTTTGTCTGATTTGTCCTTGTGTTTTCTGACTTGTTATTTTGTTTTCGGATTTGTCGTTATGTTTTCTGACTTGTTATAATGTTTTCGGAATTGTTGTTGTTTTCTGAATTGTTATTTTGTTTTTTAGATTTGCATTTGCGTTTGTAATTTGTTATTTTGTTTTCAGAATTGTGATTTGTTTTGCACTTCTCGGCCACCGTAATTTAAGCTATATATTACTTGTAGTCTTGTAGTGATTACATATTTGTATACATATTTACAAGTATGAATTTTATCTAACATTATGTGTAAGTATTATTTATTGGTTTTGTACTTCCCCTGCCATTTTCTTATGTCTTCCCCTCAAACCTTTGTGAGAGTTAAATACGTGCTTATGTATTTCATATATTTATGTTTGACAAGTTACAATAAAGCTTGGCTATTATTCATTTATTTATTTCCTGATTTTTTAAGTGTCTTTCAAAGTGTTGATTTTTATTCTTTATTTATGACACATTTTAAAAGATAAATAATAAATAAATAAATATTAAAAATAAATATAAAAAAATGTAAAATATTAAAAAAGGAGCAAAAGTAAATAAAAATGGAAAAAAAAATCAGAAATGACTAAAAGAAAATACAGAGTACATGTATAGCTTAAGATCTCAAAAGCAAACAAAGAGTTGATTTTTGACAAGTTGCATGGAAAACAGTGGGTGTCAATTTGACCCCAACACAAGTATTTGAGCAATTTTTGTTAATCTTTCCAAAATACATCTATGTGTTAAAAAAAAACTTTGCATGCACATTCATAACATTGAAAGAAAAGTATTCACAAAATTTCAAGAAGAAATAAATAGTATTTTCAAGTAGTTTGAAAATAACAGTACGGGTTAAATGATTTGGTTATATGGAGGCCTGTCTCCACCACATAAACAAAAACATAGAAAAGAAAAGAGGCATTTTAAAATATGAAGGTCGCAACTGCAATAAATAAAGAGAAACAAGAAAAAACGAGAAATAAAATCACAATCGCAAGACAGTGTCAAAATGCAAGATGCATATTAACAGTTATGATATATAAGGGGCCTGGGCATGAGGCCCAACTCGAATTATACGTTCCCTCCAGATGGACATAATGTAAAGTTATTTAATACTATAATAGCAATAAGGGAGATAAAGAAGGGCATGTGAAATTGTAATGAAAGAATAACTTAATTCATCTCCTGTCATTCTGAGGAGACCTATAATGAGCAAGATGCTAATGACTATAGTATATTTCTTCACAGGTGTAAACACACTTTGTCAGTTCTATTTACTGCTGATGGTGCTTGACAGTGTGAGATGTTGCTGCTGAATGGGTGACGAGACAAAAGCTAAAGCCTTCAATGCCAAAAACGTGAGTGTGTACAGGTGCGGTGTATCCACAAATGAGCAAATGATGCCTCTCATTATTATTACGATGGGATTTAAAAATAATACATGTAAAACGAGCCATATATCAGCCCATCTGCTTATGTTACATGAAAGAGAGAGAGAGATGCCTGCAGCCTTGTCCAGCACATGTACCAGTGCATGACCCCCGAAAGCTTCATTTACGTGCGTTTACAGCCTCAAATAAACCTTCTGTCCTGTCTTCGGAATGTTCTTCTGGAAAAGTGCAATTATCCAGCAGGTTTGTGTCATTCTGGATGGTGGTCAACCCGCAGTGAACTCAGATAAGAGGTGATCTGAAATTGAATCACACATCGGAGTGTGCCTGCGTTCGAGATTTCCACAGACATATTGACTTGGTTGTTTTCTTAGAGGAAAGCAGAAGATGCATGAAGCATTCAATGTCTATAAGATTAGAAATAAACACACACAGTATATGTGTTTGAGTTTCTTGGGATTAGGAGGTTCTAACCATTTCACTGAGTACAATAGTTGCACTGATTATGATCGGTTCACAAATTTTAAATAGTCCCCTTCATTGTTTTGTGGAGCACTCTTCAGATCTGCTGGCAATTACACAAAATTAAAAAAGAGCTCTTAAATGCCTGGGGGTTATGCAAAATAATTCCTAGGACCATGAAAAATGATGATGAATGTCCGTGTTTGCCCTTCCAGCTGTTATAGTTAAACAGCTGTTTAAGGGCCTTTTTGGTTTCCTATTATATAGGATTTTTAGATTGTTTTGACCTCCAGCCAGGCGAATGGCCAAACTGGCAGTATCATTTAGGTGAATTGTCTCCCAACTAATATAAAAAGTGTAAGTAGCACCATTACAGTAATGCTCCGAAACCCTGAGACAACCAACTGAATGAGACTGCCAACTAAACCATGAGCAGGACAGCAAGTAATTAGATCTTTTGAATGAGCATAGATGATGCCTCTGTTCAAAGTGGAGTTTTAGTATTTGTCTTCTTTTGAATACTGGATTTGATTTGTAGAGTTTAAGAGAATCTTTTTTCTGTCTTAGAGCTGGCAGTATGAAAATCTTTGAATAGTAGCAACCTTGTGATGAAGCAGGACAAAAACAGACAGGAAAAAGAAGAAGAAAGAGAGTCTAGCACATCATGATGTAAGTAATTGTGACCCCAGACTCATTTCTACTTCAAAACAGCAAAAGTGGATATATAGGCTCAGTACATTTTGATGAGTTAAAGAAACAACTTCATCCAATCATCATAATCTGTCTTAACAATATTAAATAGTGAAAAAATGTTCTTGATTATTTAGCTGATAAAACTGCTTTTTTTGTTCAGCTTTGTATTTTTCTGTTGAATAAGAAAAAATTTCATTTGACTTTCAGCCTCCACAGTTTTGTTGAATAATAAAAATGTTCACTCACAATTTAAAATGAACTCAAATAACTTTTGTGTCAGTAGGCAGTAAAAAAAGAAAGAAAGAAAAGAAAAACTCTCTCTGGATTGAATCAGTGAAACATAACATTTGTTGCAAAATTGTTTTTTTTTTTAAAGATTCAGTCCTAAAATCTTAAGTATTTGCTTATTTAAATCCTGTAAATGTAGCTTTTTTCACCCATGTAGGGTGTGTGTATTTATTGCAAAAATAAATAAAGAGATATTGCTTTTCAGGGTGATGTTAAAGGAATAGTTCAGCCAAAATGAACCCTGTCATTTATTCACCCTTGTATTGATCCAAACCCATAGAAATTTATACCAAAGGGTTGAAGGATGTAACTGTCAAGCTAAAAAAAAAAATCACATAACAGTAGTCTATTATGCTAATATGCTAGATATTCAAATGGTTTGTGTGAAAGACCGACTGAAATTCAAATCATTATTTATGCAAAAACATGAGACTGTCTATTTGTTATGGAAGTGCTGGCAAGTGAGCACGGAAGACAACTTATAAGGATAAGGCAGAGAACAAATCACTCACAAATCTCATTGGATGTCACATGTATCGACAACGAAATATATTTTTAATATGTAAAAAGTGAGATTTGCAAAAAGTGTGTAATACTTAATATTAATGACTCAAACTTCACTTTGAAAGAAGATTAATGCTGTATAGATAAATTCAAAGCACATGTATGTGAATTCAATTTCATATGTTGTGACATATTAACCAGTAATCACATACATAAATCAAATATCTTTAAAATTTTACCAGCAACACTCAAACTAAAGTGCAAATAAGTCTAACAAATTTAATTAGACTAAACAGCCAATAAACATGGATATCCAGTTTCTGTAAAAACACATTACTTTGCAGTTACATGTTTGAATCCGATTCACAAGTATGTTATTCTTTAGGTCACTGCATTTGGCTTAGTATGAAGAGTACTGGGGAAAAATAGGAAAAGATAAACATCAGAAATGTTTTAAGAGAATAGGACAGATGCTTCCCTTTTGCTATTGTATTTGTGACAGAATTGTTGCTTATGGAAATGCATCTGGTCTGTATATGGTTGTGGCATGGAGACACACTGATACTGAATAAAGGAAACCTGATTGAGTGCAGTAGGGGTTAGCTTTAAAAGAACATTACGTCACCTTTGGTCAAACCGAGCCTCCAGTTTCAAGGAAATATGACTGTCTAGACTTGAAACAGCCTCTCAGGATCTGTAGTGTCAGCAATGGTAAATGGGAAAAAAAAAAACTTTCCCATAAAAGGAAGGAAGTTGAGGAGGATGCTTTTGTGGCCATGTGTGGCATTTCTTTTTAATTTTGTTGAATTAGATATAGTCTATGGACTCCCACAGGGAAATTCTGGGACTATTTTTTACAGAACAATGCTCCTGGAAATCTAATGATTTCTCATATTATACAAGCACTGGCAGCTAACCACTAATCTTTTATTAATCATGTTATACATGCTTTTCATGCAGGTACACAAACTACTGTATGACACATGGGAAAAGCTGGAAACAAATTTTAAATAATACTTAAATTACATATTTTATTGGTAAAGATTATTATATTATATTATGCTATATTATATTATATCATACTACAGGGGTTCTCAACTCTGGCCCTCAAGATCCACTTTCCTGCAGAGTTTCGCTCAAACCCTAATGAAATACACATGAACAAGCTAGTAAAGGTCTTCAGGATTGGTATAAAGTTACAGGCAGGTGAGTTTGATCAAGGTTAGAGCTAAACTCTGCAGGAAAGTGGATCTTGAGGGCCAGAGTTGAGAACGTCTTTTATATTAGTTACACTCACAAGGGAATTATCCCCTGGAGTAATCGCCAGAGAACTGGTAAATAGTCCACTTCATTGAAACGAAACCGGACAATGAGCTGAGATGATAAGTGTGCTTATATGGTTTAGGAGAGGGAAAGCGATGTGATTGCCTGGGGTGAGAGCCCGGCAGATCTGTAACAGTAACCCCCCCCCCCACGACCCGGACGTGGTGGCCGACCTCTTCACGGGGTGCAGAGTGATCTGGGCGAGAAGTGTGGAAGGCATCAAGTAAGGTGGGATCAAGGATATTATCTCTGTGGACCCATGAGCATTCCTCTGGTCCATATCCTTCCCAGTCGATCAGATATTTAAGGATGCCACCGCGACGCCGGTAGTCCAAGATCTCGCACACCTCTTAGACAGCTCCATCCTCTAGGATCAACGGAAGGGGGATTTCTTCTGCAAAGAGGAGTGAATCCTGTAGTGCAGGGGAAGCTGGAGCTGATAAGTGACGGGGTTGGTCTGTCTGAGGATGGTGAAGGGGCCAATATAACTAGGACTGAACTTCTTACAGGGCTGATGTCCCGGGTCAACAGTCAGACCTTTTAATCAGGCTGGAAGGTTGGAGCTTCAGAATGCTGGAGGTCCACTGTAGTTCTGCTGAGTCACACTGCCTGCTGAAGCTGATGGTAAGCTGTGTCCCAGACCCTCTCGCTCCGTGGTCGACAGAGGGGACATCGGATGGTTCTCCAGACCGTGGCAACAATGGGTGCTGGTAACTGAGTGTGCACTGGAAGGGAGTGAGTCCAGTGGTAGGTTGACGGAGGAAGTTCTGGGAGTACTTGGCCCAGCTGAGAAACTGGTTCTGAGAGTTCTGATGGCCATGGCAAAAGGTTTATAGGAATCGGCTGATCTCCTGGATCTTTCTCTCCATCTGCCCATTCGACTGGGGGTGGTAACCAGAGGAGAGACTAACGGTCACACTTAGGAGGGTGAAAAAAGCTTTCCAAACCTTGGAGATGAACTTGGGCCCTCAATCTTATATGATATCCTCTGGGATTCTGAAGTATCTGAATACATGGTTAAACAACAGTTCCGCGGTCTCCATAGCAGTGAGGAGTCCCTTGAGAGGAAACAGACGGCATGAGTTCAATCAGTCAACAAGAACCAGAATGCATGTATTACCATCAGAGGGAGGCAGGTCCATTATGAAGTCAACTCCTAGGTGTGACCATGGCAGGTTGGGAATGGGCAGCAGTAGGAGTGCGCCAACTGGTAGATGGCAAGGGGTCTTGGAGATGGCACAGTCTGAGCAACCCCTGAATGAACCTTCTCACATCCCTGGCCATACTTGGCCACCAGAAGCGATCCTTCAGCAGTGAGAGTGTGCTATTGGCCCCTGAGTGGCCAGTGCCCAGAGATGCGTGAACAGAATGAATGAGTGGCATACGTTGTGCTCTGGGAACGTACTGAAGCTCAGGTGGACAGCCCAGCCAAGTGGCAGTGGAGGCATTGGAGGAGGTAGCTGGATCAGGAGAACATTGGATGGGGCTTACAATCAGGTTATTGGGCAGGATGAGTTTCAGGTTCTTTGCTGACCTCTTCTGGGGCATGTAGGCAGGAAAGAGCATCAGCCTTCATGTTCTTAGTACCTGGACAATAGGAAATTGTGAAATTGAACCGAGCAAAAAACAGATCCCAATGGGCCTGGTGGGGGTTGAGTCTCTTTGCATCTTTTAAATATTCAAGGCTCTTGTTGTCAGTTAATACAGTGAAAAGATGTTGTGCACCCTCCAACCAATGCCTCCATTCTTCCAGGGCCAGCTTGATGGCGAGAAGCTCTCTGTTGCTGATGTCATAATTCCTTTTTTCCAGGCTGAGCTTTTTGGAGAAGGCGGCACATGGATGAAGTTTGATTGGAGTCCCCTGCTGCTAAGACAGCACCACTCCTACCTTCGTGATGGCGACGTGGGGGAAGTGGGTAGAGAATCTTCACTGTTATCTTGTTTAAAGCTCAGTAGCCTATACAATGCCACAAGTCTCTGTCCTTCTTGATCACGAAAAAGAAACTCAAAGCAGCAGGGGAAGTAGTAGGGCGGGTGTAGCCTTGTTGTAATGCCTCTTCCATGTACTCCTCCATGGCTTTCAGTTCAGGAAGTGACGAGCGATAAATCTTATAGCGAGGCAGTAGCTCACCTGGAATCAGATCAATGGCACAGTCCCATGACCGGTGTGGAGGTAGCTGAGAAGCCTTCTTAGGGCAAAATACTTCACTGAAGGAGGTGTAAAAGGCTGGGATGTCGAATGACTGTTTCTCAGTGGGGTTTTCAATGGAAGTGGAGTTTCCAGGAGTATCCTGGTCCGATGAGAAACAGGATGGAGAATTTGAGGGAAGCAATCAGGGAAGCATCCCTTGCCCCACTTCAGGACTTCGTCGGTCCTCCAGGAGATGATGGATTCATGATGCACTAGCCACGGGCACCCTAGTATCACATCAGCAGTGGAGTGCTCCAGAACCAGGAGATGGAGGGAGTCGGAGTACAGTTGTCCAACACGGAGCTGAATAGGTCTGACACTGAAGCGAACATGTTTCTTGCACAAGGCTTTTCCTGTTATCACTTGGACTTGATAGGAGGTTGTGGTTGTAACCTTTGGGAGGTTGAGTTGGAGGCAGAGGTTTTCCGGAGATTAAATTCCCAGCTGACCCAGAATCGAGGAGGGCATGGACTGTAAAAGTTACACTTGAGACAGTAAGCATTTCTACAATAGTAAGTGGCTTCAATTTTACTACTGGAGTTTTCACATAACGTAACTATGTACATGGAGGGCGAATTGAGCACGTGGAGATGACATGGACCTCCAGCACCGCAGTATAAGCACAGTCCCTGGGTCAGCCTTCTCTGCCGTTCAGCTGAAGTTAACCTTGTGTTGTCGTGAAAGTGGTTGAGGTGAGTACCCAACGAAGGGAACCCACAATCTCCTGGAATGGGTCTGGTGAACTCATGATCCTATCTACAGTCAAGGTCGGGTCTTCTGTTACAGAAGCAGGCTGGGACAAAGTGAATGACAGTCAATATAATAATGTATTGACAGCAACTGAGCAGAGGGAAATGGCAGGTAAGTAGGAAGATGAATGAGACTTCAGGAGCTATATTATATTATATTATATTATAAAAAATACTATTATTTTTCAATATTGCTCTCATATATACTCTACTATTCAAAGTTTAGGGTCGGTAAGATTACCTTTTTATGTTTATTTATTTGATCAATTACTCTAGTTAAAACTGCTAATATTGTGAAATATGTTTACCATTTAAAACAACAAATTTTATTAATAATATATTTATATATGTTTTTTGATAACTGTGATGCATGTGATGTGATAATGTGTTTTTTTTTTCAGGATTGCCTGGTAAACAGAAAGTTCAGAAGAACAGCATAAATGTAAAAGAACAAAAGTAAAAATATAGACCCCAAACTTGTATAAAAATGCATGAAATAAAAAATTCAGGGTTACAAATTCTCTGGCTGGCTGGCTGGCTGTGGAACCAATAGCATGTTTAAGTTATTCCTATTGGCAAACAGCCTTCATGAAAAAGAGAAGTCATATTTTTAGCATATGAGACATGTACACATGAATTAGTGACTTAGTGAGTGTACCACAGCAAAGAAAATGATTGTTTTTCTCTTTGTTTTCTCATCAAATATACATGCAACAAGTAAGTACAAATAATTCTTCATTCAGCAGTGCAATATTATAAAATACTGTGTACTATATTTCATATCTGTGCAGCTGAAAAAATAGTATAGAATATTTTTTGTCTTGCTTTACTTGTCTTCCAATTCTTTTCTTATTTTAAGCATAACTTAAGCAAAATTTATTTAAGATTTTCTGCCTATAAAGGTACTTTACAAGGTACTTTAAATGTATCTCATTTTAAAGATGTTCAAATATTTGACAGGCAAACAAGATAAAAATATTAAGATTTAATAATGAATATTGTTCTATGTATATTATTGTGTTTCTTGTGCTGTAATTCTCCTCAAAGGCCAGTGGAAAAACTTTTCTTTCTCTGTCATCATTTGCTTAACATTTGTTTAATGGTCTGTTGTGAAAGCTGTCTGTATGAAAGAATCAGGAAAAAAATGTGAGAATTACATGAGAAATCTAATAATTTGGTGCCTTATGAATACTAAAACTAACAAGTGTTGAAACTTCTCTCTGTTTATGTGATGTAGCCTGCAGCGAATCATCAAAACTGGTGGTTGGACAGGTTGGGGATACAGTGACTCTTCCATGCAAATATGACATTAACACTAATGGCTTCTTGAACGTTTGCTGGGGGAGACATCAGTCATGGGTCAGCTGTGAGAAAACTGTTATCTCCTCCGATGGCTTGCAAGTGACCTACAGAGAGTCACATAGATTCAGCTTGGCCGGTGGACTGGAGCAAGGGGATGTTTCACTTACCATAAAGGCTGCTCAAAGGAGGGATGCTGGGATGTATGTGTGCCGTATCGAGATCCCTGGACTTTTCAATGACATTAGTTACAATGTCTATCTGTTTATTAGCAATGGTGAGTAACCACTTGGTTTGTTATCAGTGTTGTTGTGCTGATACTGTGATGATGTACAATACTCCTGTTCTTCCATAAGGACTGGATCCAAAGAGAGACATCTCAGAAACACAACTGGTTCCTGCAACAGCAAATCAGGAAAAGCAAGGTATGAAAGTCCTTACTTAAGCAGGAGTGCTTGCTTAAGTGGTCTGTAGGACTACTTCTTTTGTTGCTGATGTCATAGGTTGTACATCCAAGGACATGGACAACATAGACAGGCTGTCTAATTAAGATATTAATATTTTTATTCAGCAAAGATGCTGAATAGAGATTTATCATTTGTCACCTAAAGATGGAAATTCTGTCATCATTAACCTGTATGAGTTTCTTTCTTCTGATGAACACAAAAGAAGATGTTTTGAAGAATGTGTGTAACCAAACAGTTGCTAGCCATTCATTTCCATATATGGAAAAAAATACTATGAAAGTCAATGACTATCAACTGTTTGGTTACCAACATTTCTTTTGTGTTCAACAGAAGAAAGAAATTCATACAGGTTTGGAACAACATGATGATGACCAAATTTGAGTTTTCAGGTGTTTTTTTGTGAACTGTTACTTTAAATTGATCAAAAGTGATATTAAAGACATTTATAATGTCCTATTTTAAATTAACACTCTTCTTTTGAACATTCTGTTCATCAAATAACCCACAAAAATTTGAGGCCGCTGTTTTCAACTGTTTTCAATATTGATAATAATGTTTCTTAAGCGTCAGATCAGCATATTAGAATAATTTCTTAAGAATCATGTGACACTGAAAACTGGAGTAATGACTGCTGAATAAATTACAATTTAAAACATTCAAACTGAAAACAGTTATTTTAAAACGTAACAATATTTCACAATATTTCTACTATGTTTCTATTATTGATTGAATAAATGCAGGGTTGTTTTCAAAGACATAAAAAACAATAACCAACACGTTTTTTGTCTGTATTTCCATTCATTAATTTCATTGATCAATTAATAATTCATTAACAATACATTTATTTACCATATTATTAACCATAATTTATAATATGAATTACCAATACTAACATAATACTTGGAACACAATGGCATGAAAACATTTCACCAGTCAACATTTCACTAAAAGCATTAGGATCATATAAGTTCAAATAACCCTGACTAACCATTTTGTGTTTTAACACAGTCTACTATGTATCAGACCCAACCACACTCATTACTGAGCTTTACATCATATCAGAAAAGACAACTGCAAGTATGAATATAATCATGACCACATTTAATCAACATCGAAAGTGATTCAGCAATATAAGACAATACATGAAAATGTAAACATGTTGATTTATTTCAGAAGCTACTGACATCTACATGGATGAAGCTGTTGCGGTGGTCCATACTGAGGTATTGCACATACATTAGCAGTTCTGCATTTGCTGTCAATCTGTATTTTGTCTTGAATATGTTGCGAGTAATTTGTGTATGTATGTAAATGCATATTGATTTTGTATGTTTTGGATATAAAGAAGGTGTTACATATATGATGTGTGTCATTCTAGGATACAGTGGAAACATTTGTAATAAATACTATAAGAGTGGGGGCCATTGTCTTCATCCCGGGTTTAATCATCGCACTTCTGTTCAGTGAGTAGCAAGTAATTAAATTTAATAGTTTAGCTCTGGAGAAATATTAAAAAGCATAAAAGCCTGGATATCTTGAAACCTCTCAAGAACGTACAGATCACATTTCATTCTAAACTCAAAAGAGAATAGATAAGAAATTATAATTAGCATAAGAAAACAGCATAAGTTTTTTTTTTTTTTTTTAATGTGACATTATTTTTAATGAAGCATATCTTTTACATTTTTTAAATAAATTACATTCTGTATTGTCAAAACAAGTTGTAATACATGTATTTTATTAAGGTCTCAATGGTCATTCTCATTCACAGTATTATTATGTAATATAGGAGGAAAAATATGTGACCTTCAGGCTGTCACGTTCATATATATATATATATATATATATACACACACACATATACAGAGCTGGGTAGATTACTTGTAGAAATTGTAGTCCATTACTGATTCCAAATTACATGACAAAATCTGTAGTTAGTAACATAATCCATTATATTACGCATTTTAGGTCATGTAATCAGACTACTTTTTGATTACTTTTAGATTACTTTTTACGTAAGTCATTTATCACATTGATTTAAATAAGATAATCTCATACCATATTGATATAAAATACAAAGAGTAAGAACATATATTCCATTTGTTGTAATTAATAACATGAAGTGCATTAAACATTACTTCAAGGTTTTTCAAACTGGGATTTGTAATTGAACTGCAGGGACTTCATGAGTTTAATGAAAAGCTAATAATTGATTAAATCATAAAAAATTGAAAATTAAGTCATTTTAGAACAACATCAATCAAAATAAAACACTAAAAAAAATCAAATATGTTATTTGTTTACCTGCATGTCATGTGACCATTAACCAACAGAGAAACATGAATATGCAAATGTGATACTTAATTATATATATATTTTTTTTAATCAGGGTATTTCAAGTAAATATATTACATAAAAGATGACAAAAAAGTTTGGGAATGCCTGCATTACGTGTAAATAAGAAATAATGTTAATTTGAGTACTTTAAGATTGTGCATTCTTTGTGTGAATGTCCACAAAACTGGAAGACTTTCAGAATGTATAGCGGTAGGCTATTTTAGAAAGGAACATTGAAAAGATGAAAATGAGGAATGACTATTGTGTGAATAATATCTAATCATGTAAGTGTAGTCTTATTACGAGTATTTTAAAATCTAATTTAATCTAATTACTAGTACTTAATTTTTGGAATTAAGTCCTAGATATTAGATACACTTTTGTACCTATTAGGTTCTAATATGTACACTTTAAGTACTAATATGTACTTTTAGGTTACCAAAATGGACTCTTTAGGTACAAAAATGTACCTTTTGAAAAGGTACCTCCCCGTGACAGCTTTTGTACCTTTATTTATGAGAGTGTACCCAACTCTCTCTCTCTCTCTCTCTCTCTCTCTCTCTCTCTCTCTCTCTCTCTCTATATATATATATAGGGGTGACCTTGTCAGGTTGTCATGTTCTCATATGTCACATTCACCCAAATAAACCTCTTTACCCAACAATAGCCCTATAGTTTGAAAAGTGTACAGAACATTTTATTTAATGCATGAACAAGAAACACTTGCTCATTCCATATGGCTGTGTGGAAACTTCTGCAGATCCTTGTGCTGCATACAGCATTAAATTTGGCTCTCAGAATGTGTCTCCGTGGCTGAGTGGAAGTGAAAGAGGTGACTCACGGCCCATTTTGCTTACTGTGCATTAACGCGTCTATCTGAACGCTTTGCCCTCAGGACTGCGGCGCTCCGGAGAACACACCAGCTGCATGAGAATATAAAAATCTGCCAGGCTTCCCGGCCCAACAACCACACAAAGGGATATGTTGTGATAGTTCTGAGGTCACTATGATTGTGTAAAAACCACATGTAGAGTAACGTGGAATTTTTTTTTTTTTTTTTTTTTTGTGGTTTGTTCTCAGTGCCTAATATTTATAAAATAATTAGTTAGTTATTAATCTTAATCTGAGGTAATTTATTTACATGGTGGTGGTGGTGTTTTTTTTGTTTTTTTTCTCATTGTAACATGAAATTTTTGTTGCCTGTATCTTAATTTGTAAGGTCTTTTAGTAAAAAGCTTCCAAACTCTAATCTAATTCCATGCAACTCTTTCTCAGAAATCAGTTACTAAATGTCCAAACTCCACGTGGGATTGAAGTTTGGAGCGTTTGTTTGGAAACGCAATTTGATTTATCACACAATAGCGGCCTCTAGTGTTCAATGCAGTTGCATATAAAAAGTCCTCCTAAAAGTTTTAATAATGTACAAAACTTAAATCTTAATAAACGAATGCGTGTGATGTTTAGTGGCGTGTGTTTTTACAGTGCAAATAAATATGTTAATATGTTCTCACAAGGCTCTCTTTCGTTATTTGAAGTTGACCACAGAGTAGTAGCTCACATATGGAAGTGAAACTCTAAAAAAGAAGTCTGACTGCACATTTAAGAAAAGCTGAGAAGGTGTCATGTGCATGTTGACTTCCGCATAAAGGAGTATCATGTAAGAAGAGAAATGAGGTTGTCTTGAACATTGCTTGCAGAGAGAGTGAAACCTTTCCATCATGACTGATCCTCACAGCTGGTTCTTTGCATCCTGGATTCTCTGTTATCTCACAAGTGAGTTTCTGATTTATACTGTGGTTACAATCAGTAATTTGTGATAGTGAGGAAAAAGATTCAAAATAATTAAAATTAACATTTTAAAATGTGTTTTATGTAGTAGGCTATTTAATTATGCAGTAATATCATTTTAAGGCATGTCATCTAGAATTTTGTATGTTAACTTAATAAATGTTTGATATAGATTCAATTTTTATGATCTAAATATCAAATTCAAGGTTAGTTTTTTAAAAAAAAAACTATCTCTGTCTCTCTCTCAGTTTCTAAATGCAGCGACGCCATTGTACAGAGTTTCGAGGGTGAGAGTGTCATTTTGCCATGCAAATATGACAGCAAATATCATGGAAAATGTCACATATGCTGGATGACAGGAGACATTCCCAATATGGGTTGTGGTAATGAAATTATTGGAACTGATGGAGATAAAGTGGTGAGGAAAATATCATCCAGATACCAGCTGGCGGGAGAAATACAGCATGGAGACGTGTCTCTGACAATCCTAAACATTGAAAAAACAGACTCAGGCAAATATGGATGCCGCATACATGTGCCTGGACTGTTTAATGATGAGATGTACTACGTCCACTTGATTGTTAACGACGGTAAGCGTTTAAAGCAAAGTTTTAAATGCCAAAACACTTCAAATGACTAAATCCCAGTGATTTAATTGTGTAAAACATGTCTTCCATTATTAACTTATCATTCTGCTGCTCCTCCTGTCATTTTATTATTTATTTATTTTTAAATTTTGGGGTCAGTAGGACTTTTTTTTTTGTAAACACCTTTTTTTCTGCAAGGATAAATTAAATGTATCTAATTTGACAAATTTATATGAAGACTGGAGTAAAAAAAAAAAATCAGCTGGAATAAATTACAATTTCACAACATTACTGTTTTTATTGTATTTTTGATCTCTTACTGACCCCAGACTTTTTGAATGGTACGGTGTAGATACAGAAAACATTAAAAAAAAAAACAAGATTTTAAAAAAAGTAGTACAGTTTTACATTGAAATACACTTTCTTCAAAGCACTTATTCCGACAACATGGGAAACTACATCCATGTCAAGCAGCACATCTGAGCATGAAACTACTGGAGGTTTCAGCACTGCCATGACAGAGGGTACTTGTGTGTGTTTATATGTGAATATATGTGATTTTATACTGTCTTTGTGAATCTGTCATGGCTGAATGATGAATATACCACACTAAAAACAAATCTAACCAAGTCTAAAAAATAAGGTATTTTTGGTGATGACAATGAATACATTGATAAAGACGATATCTGCATCATTCCATCATCACAGATTAGATCACTGCTGTGTAAAGTCAGTCCTGTCAGCAGTTTTGTTGCTCATGTGAGAGTGTGAACAATTAAAAAGGAACATTATACGTCCTGTTTCAAAGCACCTGGTCCAACCACACCAGAGCCTTTGGTAACCACTATTTCTGGGCTTATAACCTCTGAATCACAGACCACTGAAACTTCAGGAGGTATTTTGATTTTAACCCTGGCAGTGAATCTATAATGACTGAAGAAAAGGTTTCATTTCTGAATAACTGAATCAGTTCTCATTATCTGTAATTAATAATTATTAATAATTATCAATTTTGGCGAGTCAGAAGTATGCACTTGCATGTCGTATAAATATTTAGTCATTAAAGATCTCTGCTTTTTAAAAGACATTCAGATTGGTAGTTTAAAGAACATTATTTGACATTATTCTTTTTTGTTGTAGAAACGAACACAACACAAGAGAGTTCTTCATTCGCCAGTTCAACAGATGCTCCCGAGAGCAGCACTTTTGAACTGTGGTTCTCCGACACAACATACGGTATAACATGGCAAATGTTGTTTATAATTGTGTGTAACATGCTGCGTGTATATGCAAATATGCTGATTGACCATTATGTTTGTGTTTTCAAAAGAAACCTCATTTGATCATCGTGAATCATCCTCTGCGGAACAAAAAGATAGTGTGAGTACTTCACCACAATAGAAAGTTTTATGCATTTTTTTAAACATGTTTGAAAGAATGATAAATTGATATCTTTATACTGATTTGTGTTTTAAGGTAAATGCATCTACAGTGATTGTGCCTGTTGTACTGTTACTCTTGGCTTTAATATTCATTGCTGTCATTCTGATATGTGAGTCCAAAGTGCATCGGTCAATTCACATTTTTAAATTTCACAGCGATATTCATTGTGTTTGTTAATTATAAAATGAAACTGTGTTTTCAGTGAAGCAAAAGAAGAAAACCAGAGCTGTGCTAAACATGTAAGTCAGTCCTTTAAGTGCTAATTATACTGAATTTACAATGATTCAGAACATTAATTCCAAAGTTATTTTGATTAAAAACATAAATAAAACAATGAAAACAAATGAGAATTTACTATTGGCATGATACTGCTAAAATATAACCATTCGTCACTTTACATATACTACTGTTCAAATGTTAGGGGTTAGTAAGATTTTGTTATTATTATTATTATTATTATTCAGCAGGACTAATTAAATTGATCAAAAGTGACAGTAAAGAAATTTACGTTGCTACAAAAAAGTTCTGTTTCAAATAAATGCTGTTCTTTTGAACTTTCTATTCATCAAAGAATCCTAGTGAAAAATATATCATGGTTTCCACAAAAATATTAAAGCACACAACTGTTTTCAATATTAATAGTAATTAAGAAATGTTTCTTGAGCAGTAAATCAGCATATCAGAATGATTTCTGAAGAAAAGACTGGAGTAATGACTGCTAAAAAATTCAGTTTAGGAATGAATTACATTTTTTTAAAAAGTAAAATAGACAACAGTTATTTTAAATTATAATAATATTTCACAATATTGCCGTTTTTACTGTATTTGTGATCAAATAAAAAAAATCTTACTTACCCCAGTCTTTTGAACAGTAGTGTGTCTTATGATCTTGAAATTATTTAGGCGATAATATTGTGCATATTGCCATTAAAAACTAAAGTTTAAGTGATGGGTGCAATGCATAACAACATCAAAGCAAGTACAGTATGATCCTTCCATTAGGTCACCTTATGTGACCTTAAGTCACCTTATATGTCATGGGCATTGCTGGTCATTAAACAAAATGCTTCTCATATTTTTTCTCCCTCAGAACCCAGAACTCAGAGAACTCGGTCATCTACAGTAACTCCGGCAGCAGTGTGGGCCTGTACAACAGAGAGATGGCTGTGGAAAACGTCTATCAAATACAACCTGAAAATGAATATGAACAGTGGCATTAATTCACATTTATTATTTACCTTTAAGCTGATCAGTGTGGACTTCTTATTTCTGTTGTATTTACACTATGTTTGTAATAATGTGACAGCTATTGCTGATCAGAGAAATCATTGCTCTGGACTAACTTTACCCTGATGTCGTCTAGCGGCTAACACACAGCAACACATATATCATTATTAAAACTTTAAAAAGGTAACTAATCTAAGGGTGAATGTTTCATTTACCACAAATGTGTTTTGACCCCACAGCTGTACATTTCTTAACCTTTCACAAACGTTTCAGAAAGTTTACACCAATTCAGGCCTGCGGAAGTGCTGACGTGGGTTCAGAGAAGTGATAAAACCGAATACAACAGAAACTGGATGGTAAAGGTCATCAGAATTCAATAAGTTGATAACAACAGTCAGATCAATGTTGATATCACATTTTTCCATGCTGGTTCACACCTCTTATAAAACTCATAGTTCACACCCAGAAAACTTCCTTCCACAATAACAAACCAAAAACTTATGATTAACTACCATGCTTTTGTTTTTTTAGAAGTATGAATGTTGTTCCACAATGTGTGTACATAATGAGGAAAAGATTTGTGCAAATCTTTAAACTCAGTACATGTTAACAGATTTCATCATACATTACTGTTTAAAAGTTTGGGGTCGGTAAGATTTTGTAACTTTTTTTTTGAAAGAAGCATCTTATGCTCACAAGGCCGGATCAAAAATACAGTGAAGCAGTATATTGTTTAATATTATTACGATTTAAAAATAACTTTTCTACTTGAAGATATTTTAAAACGTCATTTATTTTCAGCAGCCATTACGCCAGTCTTCAGTGTCACGTGATCTTTCAGAAATCATTTTAATATGCTGATTTGCTGCTCAAGAAACATTTATTATTATCAACGCTGAAAACAGTTATGCTACTTAAAATGAGTGGAAACTCCTTGAATTTCGCAATATGTACAGAAAGTACAAAATAATTTGAAATCGTTTGCAACATTACAGAAGTCTTTAATGTCACTTGTGATCAATTTTAATGTGTCATTGCATAATAAAAAAAAGTATGAATTCATCTTTTCATGTAGCAGAAATAGTATGAGTAGTTTGCTCGTTTTAATTCGGCCAATACTGCATTCTCTGAAGGATTCGTCAGACTGATTCGTGAATCGTGAATCTTTTCACGGGAATCAAACGAAATAAGCGAGGAGAACTCAACAGGAAGACGTATGTTCGTGATGTTATTTCAATCATTCAGTTCTGCTCAAAATTCAGAACTCTGGTCAGAATTAGATAGCCTACGATTCTTTCTTGCTGTCGCGCTTATTGCTATGTTCAGTAAAGAAAATTTAGCCATGCCAGAGAATTTATATTGATTCAGTACAGGTATTGTAGCTCATTTGAGAAACAATACTATTTGAATTGATGTAAGCCTCCTAGATCGTTTAGCCTAATGAATAATTAGCTGATTCTGCATTGCCACGCAATCATTATTTTACAATTCAGGCTCAAAATACCTGAACAATCTTTAGCTGTTCCAGCTGAATAGTCTCACCCTGTCAATGTTTATTCAATAATTAGTCAATTCCTTAAGCCTGATGAAGAATTAGCTGGTTTGTCCGAAGATCCAGCTGTGATTGCATGAACATTTGTGGCACTTTGTTTACCAACAATAGCAAACACACGTGCCACCATGGACATGGCCTGTGCTGTGTGTAGGCCCACTGAATCATTCATGGAGCCTGTTTACAGTCACATAGCTAAGATATCCAGATAAAAAACTCCATCACACAATAGCCCTATTCTTCGCCGCACGACTCCACCTCCAGACGAGGACTGCAGATGGGTCAGTGGCCCTGTCCTTCTTGGAGATGTCACAGGCGCAGAGCTGGAGAACACAGCCACTCTTTCACATGCCCTCCTCTGCATAACCCTGGTGCCGCCCAGCACAAGGCAGTGTCGCCTGAACTCCACACTGGCTGGTCGGAATGGCTGCTCCTCCCTGGTTATCAGTACTACACTGGATCCTCCTCCTCACCGTTTCAGGCAAGAAATGCACTATAAACTTAAAAAAGTATGTTAATGGGAAGTAACAGAAACAGAAAATACAACTGATATCGGTTTTGTATCTTGTTTTTATTAATATTGGTACACACTGTGTTTGCTTTGTGTCATTGTTTATATTCTCTGTGTGTTTTAAATCAATAAAAAAGCTGAAAAAAAGAAAGAAAGAAAATACACTGCAAAAAATAATTTTCTTTTCTTGTTTTCCAGTAAAATATTGTTGTATATATACTATAAACAAAACTTACAAAACAGCATGAGAGGTGATTCTTTTTAGAAATTTTATAGAAAATATAACTTCAATTTATTTTTATAACCCCAGTGTATAGTAACCCAGTTCATTTCTCATTGTAAGCATATAATCAGAAAGTAAACTTAATTTAGGATATATTTATTAAAAAATAATTAAGTATACACTGCAATTTTTCCATGCTTATGAAATAAGTAGAAAATAAAAGAACATAAAAGATAAATAATAGATTTAAAAATAAATAAACAAAAAACAAAAAGGTATTTGCCAAGATGGTTAAAAATCACACACACGCAGACAGACATAGATAGATAGATAGATAGATAGATAGATAGATGGATAGATCCTTCTCCTATTCTATTCTTATTATCTTGTTCTTTGTATTTAATATATTTTAATGGAAAATAAAGCTAAAAACACTTATGAAAAATGATGTTTGTGTGTGTGTGTGTGTGTGTGTGTGTGTGTATGTGTGTGTATATACACACACTCAAAAAAACTACTACAACAATTTTTCATAAGTGTTTTTGACTCATTCTATCTAAAGGGAAGTTTTATTTTTTAAATACATTTTTGATTATATCTTTTTATTAATTCATTATATAAACTAATGCAATGTATCTACATATCCACCTATCTAAAGGAACCTTTTTTTCTTGGTGAATTCAGGTAAATTGGGACACTTTTTGCAAGTGAGATGACTTGGAAAAATGTCCCAATTTACCTGAATTCACCCGTTTTTTATTTACTAATTAATTACATGAACTATTACAGGTGTATCCACATGCATATCCAAAGGAACCTCTGATATCTTACATCTGTTCTGTGCAGCTCATGGGTCCACCGTGTTGGCGTTTCTCGTGACGGAGGGCAGCACAGTGATTTTGTCGTGTCATTACTCAGTGAAGCACCACGGCCTGAGCCACGTCTGCTGGGGACGGGATTGTGGAACGTTCTGGTGCAACGACATCATCGTACAAACAGATGAGTATGGCGTCATCTCCAAAGTCTCCGACAGGTACAAGCTCATCGGAGATGTTCTGTCAGGACAAATGGACCTGGGGATCCAAAAAATACAGAAGACAGACAGCGGGCCGTACTGCTGTAGAGTGGATATAGAAGGGTTTTTCAATGACAAGAAGGTGTCCTACACATTGAAGGTCATGAAAGGCAAGTCATGCAGATGCTTTAAAGTTGGACAACATTTGGAGAGCTTCGTATTTTAATAAATCTTCTCATTTTCATTTCTGAAGCTCCAACGACTGCGCCTCCAACAACCACAACCCCGATTACTACAGAACCACTGGAGACACAAACAGGTGAGGTGCATTAAGACAGTTGTTTTGTAAGTTGTTTCAAAAGTTGTTATGCATATGCGTTTCCAGAACAGAAATCTGAACATTGATAAGGCCAGGTTCAATATAAATGGTTCAGAATATAGAGTTTGGTGTATGTAAGTGAAAACTTCTTGTTTTAGAGCATGAGAAAAGCTCAATTTGAGAACAGTAGATTAAAGAAGTGTATTGTAATTGAATTCCAAAGACACAAATAGATAAAGTATAACAAAATAAACACTTAATTGTGTATTGAGTGCAGTCTGAAAGAAGACAAGTTATGGGAGCAGAATAGCCCAAATCTCAAAACTGAAAAACTATGGTTTTGCCTATAGTGTCTTGCCTTAGAAATCATTATTATTGCTGACTGCTTTTAACAGCTAATTCCTTTATACGTGATTTGAATAGTAAGTGTCATGCAAGTTTGTTTTTCCTAGACCCTTGGTTTTACCATTCAGTCAAACCACAATATATGATGAATCACCAGTTGCATTTCAGTTGCACTTGTACAAAGGCTTATCGTGTCATGAGACACCACATAGAGCAATACTCAAATGTCAGAGACCCTTGTGAGCAGAGATAATGGTTCTCATGCATCAACCGGCATGAGTAGCAAAAGCGATTTCCTGAGTTTCGCTCTGAATTTCCTAGTGTCTTCACTCTCAGATCAGTCCAGAGGAGCAGACTCATCATTCTCTGACATTTCCTGGCAGAATGTCACCCATGTGCATTCTGGGGCTATGGTGAGTTACTGGTGTTCATACACAGTATATAGAAAATGAACATATCACTGTTAAGATTCTACTGGTACTTCCTCTATACACAATTAACACTTTAGCCAATGTAATTATCAATTACAGTAATCAATTCAATAATAAATTGTTTAGTTTAAATCACTGCACTTTGTGTTTTAAAAAAAGTCTCTACTGCCATTGTTTTATTATGTGGGAAAGTGACGAATATTGTGAGTAATATTATGCACAACCTTATCAGTCATTGAGTCACTGTATCTTGCAACGTATAACTGCCAGCATGCTGTATAAAGTTTGTTACATCTCACTTATCTATTACTTATCTATCTATTTATATACAAACTATTTAAAGTTTGGGATCAGTAATACTTTTATTCAGAATGCATTAAATTGACCAAAATGTACAGTAAAGACAATGTTACAGATGATTTCTTTCAAATAAATGCTGTTCTTTTGAACGTTCTATTCATCAAACAACCCTGAAAAAAATGTATCATAGTTTCCACAAAAATGTTAAGCAGCACAACTGTTTTTAACGTTGATAATAGTAAGAAATTATTATTATTATTAATTATTTCTGACGGATCATGTGACACTGAAAACTGAAGTAAGGACTGCTGAAAATTCTGATTTACATCACAGGAATAAATTACACATTAAATGTATGAAAATAGAAAATGGCTATTTTAAATTGTAATAATATTTCACAATTTACTGTATTTATTTACTGTGTGTTTTTTTCTTAAATCAAATAAATGCAGTCATATTAAAGGATATGTTTAAAAAGCATGGTGGAAGTAACATTTGAATCATTTTGTTGAGACTTTTTATGACATCTGTATTTATAACATTGTTTTTAAACAGAACTGAAAACTCAGAATGCCACTTAAAATGATGAAACTCTTCTAAATTTGTGATTTAAAGATGGAGGAGCCGATCTCTAGGATCACGCTACAGATAAACATCCCGGTTCTGTCTCTGTCTCTCAGTCTGCTCCTGCTCCTCTTGGGTGCACTGGCCCTTTTGACTGTCAAACGTATGTATAGCACTCAGTTATGAATCTACTGGATGTTTGTTTAATGAAAATGCTATTATAAGTAAGTTAAGATTCATGTTCTATATTCTGATTCAGGTGGCTTTTATGGGAAGGCCTTTGACAGTGGGTGGTAAGTGAGTGTGATTCACTTTGAGAATATCACAGTTTCCTTTGTAAGAATGTAATCACTATGACTGTTATGTTTTGAAGTTTCTCAAAGGAGCCCCGACACATTATTTATGAAATTCGCACAAGAAGACCAGTGGAGGAGAACATCTACACCCTGGAATAGACACAAAAAACACCTGTTTTTTGCCTTAATATATACACAGACATGTACACATCTTGCAAGTCTTTAATATTGTTCATTTCTGATTTGAGAAGGGGATAGTTCACCCAAAAATGGGTGAAACTAGGGCTGACATATTCCAAAAATGTGTATTTTATTAGTAGACAATGATAGACTTTTCATTTTTGTGTGAAGTATCCCTTTAAGTTTAAAAGATCCTGTATAGCTGTAAAAAATAAAGAAAATATATGTCCTAAACATTTTTTCTTGTTTTTTTTGTTTGTTTGTTTTTCTTTACATAAAACGTTTTATTTTAAAATAAATATCTGTCATATTTACTGTTGATGATCACTGTTTTTGTTCATTTGGTGCCAAACACACAAATAATGCACAAATCACCAACATATCCATCAGATCCAGAGGGTTGTTAGACCCACTAATTTATTTGTCAGCAGAAAACCTTAAGTATCTGAGCTTCAATTCTACCAGCTAGTGTTCCTGAGCTGAGTTAGAGTGGTCACCAGATGATAGCAAGAAAATGCAGATGGAGCCACATGAAGAACCTCAGTCACTGCCTGGAGACAGTAAGTGTCAAGGGTAAACGTCAAGATACAGAGAGAGAGCAGCTGGTGCCATCTAGGGGATCTCATAAAATATAGTAAACAAATGTGTAAAGGATTTATTTAAAAAAAACGCATAAAACTTCTGAAATGGAAACTGAATTTAAACACATACAGGCCTATCTCTAGAATATATCACTTTATATATATCACGCAGATGATATCCAATAGGAACAAAGAACTCTGCGATAATGTTAGTGAGACTCATGGCAGCAGGTCCTGTAACGTCCTTGACATGTGTTTCTGTACTGTGCCGCCCCTGCAGCTGTACACTCCAGCACATAAAAATATGATTTATTGCTTTATGGAATTTCTTCAGACACTTAATATTTCCACCAGAAACATGTCTATGTGCTTATAGGTTTTAATCAAATGACTGCATAATATTGAAATATTGTATTTATTTTTGTCAGACTGTCCATTACCTAATTTTTAAAAAATGAATAAATAAAATGAATAAATAATGATAATAATAATAAAAATCCTTCCTTTATAGTCCACTATAGCATGGATAAATAGGACAACATTTGTAGGAAACAGACACACACAGGAAAAGTCTGGACAATATTTCAGCTGGAGAGACAATAAGCAAAATGAGCTAATAATGAAAACTATCAAGCACAGAGACACACAATATTTCGACCAAACCAATAATTGTAATTCATATACTTAAAAAACAACAAAAAAACATTTAAAACTTTTTAAGCTCCCACCTGCATCACAATGATCAGTGGATCAATGCAGATGTCTTCAAACAGCCCTGAAGATCAATGATTAATCTATTCTTAGAGTGTTCCTTAAAAACACTAATTAAAACTGTTAAAATAGAAACTTGCTTGGTTCAGTGCACTAAACAAATTGTCTAATGGTACTCTATGGTGTAAACTTAATTGCCAAAATACCCCAGTATTTAGGGCTTTTCTGTGACGCAGATGACCAGCATGTTTAGAAAGAAGAGCAGGTAATGCTGTGAGAGGAATCACAACCACTTTCCACCAGCCACTTCAGATGAATGAAAGAATCATCTAATGGCCAGTGAGCAAAGTTTCAATGAGCCCAAACAGAGAAAATAAGCAACAGGGAAATTCAAACCTGAAATATGATCACATCAAAACATTAACTTTGAATTATCTGACAAAACCCGAATGAATTTGTGTTCATTTGCTGACACAAGGGCAATGTCTCACTAACTATAAGGTTTTAAAACAAATAAATTCAACTGTTTTCTTTAGTAGTGTTTTTATAATGTTGGTTTCAAACACTAAAACATAAAATGATGATTTTTATGAATTATGTAATTCAAAGTATCATTAGGCTATATTTTGTAGTAGCGTTTTTGATAAATACTTCGTGGAATACGTTGAGATTCAACATTGTGCTTTACTTGTGTCATACGAGGGCCTCAAAAAGTGTTTGGACATTTTAGCCACACTTAAAATGGATGTCACTGCATTAGACAAAATCAGTCAAATAAAGTGGAATCTGCAAACAAATGATGCTAGAGCTTTACTCAGAACTATCTCTACTTTTCTGAGCTATTTTTACAATTACTTTTAAACAACTAATGAATGTCAAGATCAGACAGGTGTGTAAAGCATCTACAGTTGTAGCCCATCACATTACATCATATTTAAATGTGGTCAAATATTTTGGGTGCCACTGCACAAATGAAACATCTGTGTTTATGCTTTCTTGCTAAAAAAATAAATAAAAATAAAATAAAATAATAATAATGATTATGTGAACAGTTAAGTGCTGTGTTAAATGCTTGTTAAAATGAAATCACTAAGTTACTGCTGTATAATAATAATAATAATATAATAACAATTAATAATAATAATAATAGTAATGATAATAATAATAATTTTAATCACAGAGATTTATAAATAAAACTGGTGAAAACAATATGAGAAAAAGATATCGTAAAAGATATTAAACAAATAAATAGTTTTTTTTTTTAGTTTGTTTTACATTGTTTTATTGCTTGTCAGAATCTTTCTGCTCTCAGGTCATGAGCTCTTATGATATCATAGAGGAGTTTTAGAACGTTGAGCGGGACTTCGTTCTCAGAATCGCGTGATATAAACTCGCAATTGCGAGTTATAAAGTCAGAATTGCGAGATATAAATATATATATAAAGCGCGAAACTCACAGGCTCACTTTGTGGCGAGTAAGGAGTATTGTTATCAACGGTGTTTACAGTGTGTATTCAGTTGTTGATAGCGTTTTATTTTGTCGAGTATGGGACATCGACAAACTTCTAGAGAGAAAGCAAAGGGTGGTGAGTGTGTGCACGGGGTCAATCCCGGTACATCACTTACACCCACCGACCGCAAGGCGGAGGTCCATCCTCGTTCCGACGAGACGCCTGTGTGTGTCGATGAGGAGAGACAGGAGAAAGGGGGAGACGAGACGAAGAAGAAGAGGAAGAAAAAGAGGTTTTGGAGGTTTGCCTGTTTCTTCTGTTGTGTGTCTCGTCCCAAATCCACCAGAGTGGAGCAGGGTGAGGTGGACCAGGACACTGACGAGGCTCCATCCAGGAGCTGCACTGATGGTAAATGACAAGCTCTGAACAACAAAAAGTCTCTTACACACAATGTAAAAATCACAATAACACATTATAAAAATGCAGATCAGTTACATTATTCCACAACATGTGATGAAAGTTTAAATATCGAAAGCAATATTAAAACAAGCATTTGGTTGACATTCCGCTCTTCAGCTCAGACTTCTCTACAGGACGTCATCTGTTCTGTAGAGATCAATGATCATCAGGAGCCTCCTGCCAGTGCTCCTGAAGTCCCTCCTGCAGCCGATGACCAGCAAATGGTGGATGTCCCGCCACGTCAAGTATAGTGATTATATGAGAATTACAAACAATGTTAAAATAGGTTTAGAATAAGTATGGCTTGCTTATAACTATAATAATGTTTCAGTAGAACACATTTGCTGGAAATACGTCATCGGCAAAAAGATGGGGGAAGGAACATACGGCTCCGTTTATGAAGGGACCCGCTGTGAAGACGGCCTGCAGGTGGCTGTGAAATTCACTGCGAAGATGGAGAACAAGCCGTACATCAGCCTTGTAAGTGAACTGCAATCTCTGTCATCTCCTCTCAGTCATTGTTTGCTGTTTATAACATTTTAGTTTAATGTGAATCACAGAAAACAAATAATCAATATTTCAAACATAAACTGTCTTTCTTCTAGCCTGACCGTCCCAGACCAGTGCCTCTAGAGGTGGCCCTGACGGTCTTGGCCAATAAAGGCCCAAGCTGTCACCACATTATAGAGTTACTGGACTGGCAGGACCATCTTGACCAGTACATCATGGTCCTAGAGCAGCCCTCACCCTGCATGGACATGTACGATTTTTGGCTGCATTATGACACCCTCTTCACTGAGGGGACGGCCCGTCATGTCATGCAGCAGGTTATCGACGCTGCTGCCGTCTGCTGTTCCCAGGGGGTCCAGATGAGATAATCAGATGAGATATCAACTAACAACATTCTCAGACGAAGAAAAGCCAGTCATAATGATATTTTTATTGACATATTAAATGCAGTCAGAGTAAAGTGAGAAAACATGCAGTGGTAAAGACCACTTAGACATGTGACAAACTCTTTCCTCCAGGGACAGCGAGGTACTGCCCTCCTGAATATTTTGAGAGGGGTGAGTACCATGGGAAACAGGCAATGGTGTGGTCACTTGGTGTGTTCCTCTTCCGCATGATCACCAGCCTTTTCCCCAAGAGCAGCGACATCAGTCTGATGGACACTGATATCTGGTCCCAGCCAGGCTTCTCCGATGGTGAGATATTCATTTCAACAATTTGTAATTAGAAAAAAAATGCTTTATAAAAGAAGTCCTTATAGATATGCAGGAATGCAAGTGTAAAGTTAAGGTAATAATCAGACATCTCTCCATCTTTCTGCAAAGAATGCGAGGATGTCTGAAGAGTGACCCGGAGCAGAGGCTTCATCTGGAGGAGATGCTCTCCCATGACTGGTTTAAGGTACTACGTCAAAGACAAGCTAAAATTATTTTGAAGATATATTGTTTGTTTAGTTTTTGGCATTTTGATGGTTGAGTTTGATTATCTGAATATGAATATCAGCTTCTATTTTACCTTTCAATACCTGCAGTATG